>JAZKJV010009967.1:0-302754 GCA_037367405.1 Ottelia alismoides
TCACCGTCGTCTCCTTGCTGCCATTGATGCGAATACCACTATCACCGTTGCCATGAGACCTCGCGTACTTGATGCACTTAAGCCAGTGGAGCAGCTCGGTGTTGGGGTCAATCTCCTCCCTGACGTCCCCCACTGTGATCTGGATCTCCCCGTGGTACTCCGTCGCCCTCACCATCACTACCCTCCCCAATCGGACCTCCTCCGCCTGCCCCTCCACCCACTCCGCTCGTGCCTCCACATCCGTCGCCCTGAGGCACTCCATTAGCCACGGTTGTCGTTGTTGGTTCCACCATAGGATGTACAACACACGTGATGAATCTCCATTTCATCACCTTTACTCTATCATTTTGGCCTTAAAAACCCTAGCCAGAGCATGTAAATAGAACTAATTTGTAGAAATTAACATTCATTCTTTATTGCATTTATTGTGTATAAAATATAGTTTTAATGCCAAAATTATAGAATAAAGAAAAGAAAAGAAAAAGAATAAAATGCCAAAGGCATTTTATGACCTAAACCTCGAGACCTAGGCATCTTAATGACTAGGTCGACAAGGAATGACGTTGGGAGAGATAAGGGTCAATAATACAATAAAAATCCCATTTATTTATTCACCATTTATTCATTTTTGGGACCAACTTTATTTTCTCTTTTTATATCTCAAAATAAAAAACTTTGTACATGAAAGTCGTAGATAATAATATATAGAAAAATACAAAATTGATTTCATATAAAAATAATATACAATGTTCATTTATACTTTAAATAAGATTCCAAAATCCCAATTTTCCAGACCTATAACTCCTAAATAAAAACTCAAAATATATAAAAATCGTCTTTAATTTTATATAACTTTTAATAAGCTATTTAATGAAGGTTGTTTCATATTTTTTTGGAGTTATGGTGTGAAAGTTAGGTTTTGGACCCCTATTGTACAATTTACCTATATAAAATATTCATTTAATTTATTATTTATTTTTTAGAATTTTATATTTTTATAATTTTATAAATATTATTTATAGTATATTTACATATTAAATTTAAAATAAAACCATAAAAAACACCAAAATGAAATAAAACACAAAAATACATAGATGAATATTCAATACATACACATATGTAATAAATATATCTATTTATTTAAGTGTAAATATTATATAAGAAAAATATAATAAAAATATACTTATGTATATAAAAATAAGTTATAAATATATAAAATAAGAAAATAAAGTAATAAAATCAAAAGTACAAAATAAAAATAAAATACAAAAACATAGGTAAATATACATATAAATAAAAACCTAAAAATTAATTTATAATAAAACACCTTAAAAAATAAATAAAATTTAGAATAATATACTATAGAAAAAATAAACATTTTTATTTTTATAACTTAAAATTAATAAAATCATTTATTATTTAATTTTGAATTTACAATTAATTTTGTTTCTTCTTTTTCCTGATTGGTTCATGTGGACCAATCAGATTGATTCCGCAGTTGACTTCGATCAACTGTCCTTTCCCATGACCAGGTCTGACACGCCTATGGTTTTGACCCATTTTCAACCGATTTCCTTGATCGATGTAGTCATCGATTGGGATTGATTTCTTACTGATTCCTCCACCTCGATCCTTAATGATTCACCCATGCTTGATTTCTTGGCCAATGGGCTACTGAATCACTACCCATTCCTCGATCTTCCCCACGCCTCAGTCACCCTATACAAACCAAGCTCTGGTCCTTCTGCCCATTTTGGATTGCTTTTTCCCCTCGTTTTAGATCCTCCCTGTGAGCTCTTGATCGAGGGTCGTGACAGGCCCCTCTCCAGATCTTTGGCAGCGAGTTCAGACGGGCTTTAAGTCGCTTCCACCCACCTCCGACGGAGCACCGTCGTGTGGTCCCATCTCTTGATTCAGGCCTGTTGAGGTACCATTTCTTGTTGTTTTTAGATAGCATTTATCTCTAGCTTTTATTTAATGCATTTAGATTAGTGTTTTAGTGAGTACTTTAGCGTTAATCACCGCCCTCGTAGTTCATCGGAGCTCCGTTCCGGCGAACCCGTTCCACTATGAATCGACCGTGCCTCGACTTGCTTCCTATCTGTATCGCTTTCCCTTCACTTCCTTACCACGTTCCACCTTCCACTCACCCAGATCAATCCTTGATCTAGTCTCCTGGATCTCGAACCCTTCCCCCCGCCGGACTGTCACTAATAACTGCCACCAGAGCCCCCTTTTGCTTGTGAGAACTTTTCTTGTAGGCCCTGGAGGCTCAAGGCCACTTGAGTGGGTCGATTTTGGACAAGACAGAGGTACCTGAAGCCCATTCCTTCCCTGAGCTTTTTGGTCGTCATCTGGGCACTGGCGTACCTTCTGAAGATGCCTGCAGATAGAGGAACCCTCCTGCTCCATTTTGCAGCTCTCGGAGCAGATTCAGACTGCCGGAGTTGTGCCATACAGTCGATCGAAGCTCGCCCCCTGCTCTGTTCTTTTCTGTTCTTACAGGGAGGTCTAAAGTCGTCAGATCGAGCCTTGACGCCAGAATCTCCAGTAGCCGTTGGATGCGCCACCTCCCAACCGTTGATCCCTGCTATGGGATCTAATCTTTTTTGTCCAAGAACGAACCAATATCGTGCGAGGAAGACGGGACACGTGGTAAGTGGACGATCCAGATCGTCTGTCTCCGTGCATTAGAGGGGTATTTTGCAGTTGCTACCTCCTCAGTTTTGTATTTGTTAATTAGTCTAGAAACTTTCATCTGCCGTCTACATAGTTTTGTAATAATTGCAGAAAAACCCTCATAGTTTTATTAATTGTAGTTGGGTCCAATCCACGTCACCTCACATGCGGTCTCATGTGAGGTGCTTTTTTGGGATTTTTACACTTAAGCCCTTGCATGTATTTTTATTTCATTTTGGACCAAGAAGTTTAAATTACAGTTATATTATTATGGAAAAATAGCATGTTCACTCCTGTGCTTTGATTTATTTATATATATGCCCCTGCTAGTTCATGCATTTTTGTTTTTTTTCACTATTTATTAAAAATATCATTTATGCTCGGAAAAATCCCAAAAATAGGATTAAGCTTCCGATTATACACACTTTCGTGTCATATTTTTATTTTTGCAATCTAGGACTTTTTAGTATTTATTAAACATCAATAGAGCACAAATATTCCCTGTTTGACTAAAGAACCCCATAAAATATAAAAACGTTTTGGAAAATTCATAAAAAAATATTTTATTTATTTAAGTATTTTGAACCTTTAGACCAAAAATCACTAAAAATAGAAAAAACTCTTAAAAATTAAAAGCTCCAAAATCCATTATAAAAATCTAAAAAATCCTAAAAATTAAAAAAAAACATTTTCCTTTTTATAATTTTCTTTGTATTATTATCTATCCATTAAAATTGATTTGAAGAATTTTAGACATCATTTGATATTTTCATCTTCATTTAAATTTCGATCAATTATTAAATATCAGATTTGGGATATTTTTTGACTTTAAAAATCCATAAAAATTAGCAAAATTTCCTAAAAATTAAAAAAATCATAGAAAATTACAAAAAGAATTTATTTTTTGTATATTAACTATTTCTAGTTGTACTTATATATACATTAGCCTATATTATATATATAGTCTTATATATTCTATATTTAAAAGAAAAAGAAATTAAAATTTTGAAAATATAAAAAGGAAATAAAAAGGAAATTAAAAACAATTTAAAAATATAAAAACAAAAATATATTATATATGATTAAAAACCCACAAAACAATAAAAAATTAGACAAGAAGCACACATCACATTCTTTGCATTAATATGCACAATCTATCCATTCTGCTCCCTATGTTCGACCTTATATACTTGCATACTATACACATCTATTGTGGAGTTATAATAAATTTTAACTTTACATATTTTTCCTTTAGTGCTTAATTATAATGTCGATTAATTGTTGATTTCCTGGGATTTCCTAAGCGATCTCTTCAGCGACAATGTAGTTCTCGCCTTGTGTAGACTGCTTTAAACCCTCGCAGAATCTCAGTTATCAAATAGCACCATTGTCAGGGAGCAACTACGCATAGATTGATTTTATTTGATTGTGTCTTCGTTGTCTCTTTTGTCCATATATTTCCTTTTTTTATTTTCTACTTTATTTGATATAATTGTTGAATTGTCTAATCACCTCTCCTTGTTTGACTTTGCTGCAAGCTACTGCGGATCAAGGGAGGCACTCTACTAGGAGCGCCTGTGCACCCACGTGAAGCCAAGCTGACTTTTTGACCTAGTTGTCAGAAAGAGGCAACGAAGAAGGACTTGGAGGATTGTAGAAGATAATGTTTTGATCATTTTTTTATTTAGATAATTTGTAGTTTGAAGTGAGAGAGATATTTATTATTGTAATATTCAGGACTCTCAGGATACTTTGCTACTTCACGAGGTCAAGTGCTCGATGGATTGTTCCCTTGAGGGCCTCGTCGGTTTTCTCGCATTTTTCATCGCTTTATTTTTCTTTGATTTTTGATTTCATTTTATTTATTTTGTGTGATTGAGTCCTAGCATAGGATTGCTTGATGATAGATTAAGGCCAAACACCTAATAAATTTTCTTGTATCTATAGTTTCGTTTGGACTTAGTCAAGTTTTGGATTGTTTTTCACTTAGTAGTCTCAGAATTGTGTGCCGCAAGAATCTTCCATACAACGCTTGCAGGACCCACTGTGGTGGGAACCGAGGAAGCTCCAAGATCTGACCATTCTGATTCTATTCTAAGAGTTTAGCATACAGTTCTTCACGCTAATAGTATGTTCTCATATAGGGCGATTTCATCAACTTTGTATTTGCATATAGATAGGTTTCAATTTTGCCTAGCTTTCTTGCATGTAGAGAGCTGGAGGCAAGGTGAGCATTTATGCTTTAGCATTCATCATCGAATTTTCGCTTGCATTGCTTTTCCAACTTTCTCCCTCTGATTTTGGCCACCTATGTTGCTAAAGGAATTGACTCCTCGATAGGCTCGTGCATTCTTTATTAAAAATACAAAAAAATGATAATCAATAAAATTAGAACTGCTAATATTACTCGACCCTAAAATAAATAAAAAAGAAAATCATCATCTTGGGGTGAGTAATCCCTCATTGTATTCGTTTTAATTTGCCCACGTACACACTAAGGTTAGTACCCTAATCATGTGCCCTTTAAGTGTGTGCAATTTTGTATTCTCACCTAACTCTAAAACAAACAAGATTAAAAGACCGAACTTTTACAATCTTCATCGAGTTGAGTATGTGAATTGAGGGGTTTGTTTTGTGTGTGTTTGTTTGTGATTGTTTGTGTGCATCCTCGATCATCTCTACACATTTACGCCTTGTTCTCACATCTCTTGACTTGACCAACGTGTTCTCCCGATCATTTTCCTTTTGTTTCGGAGATGGCCGACTGGAGTGAATTTTAACCGGACTTTGCGAATCCCTCATACCCTCCAGTCGGTTCGCCTTCATTTCTCCAGGAGGACTTTGCTCCTGATTTTTGTACATATTCGCCTCACCTACAATTTCAGGCCTCTGACTTTTATCCACCACCACCACTCTCACACTACCCACCATCTTGCCCACCCGAGACTGATCTATGATGAATACCCATTCATCACTCTTTATTCTTATATTTTAGCTACAAAAACCTATGCAAATGCATGTAGATATGTGTAAATAGGAAAAATTAGCAAAAGCATGCATGTTTGTAAATACTTATAATTAGCATGTTTTTGTGCAAAAATAAAAGAATAAAGATGAAAAAGAAAAAGAGGGAAATATTTAGAATAAATATTGAGCAACCTAACCCAAGGGAGGGCTCAGCATGGGCCTGACCGCATAAAAGCCAAGTAGAGGGAGATAGGGGCTCTTGTGTATATATTTTTATAAATAAATAAAATTATATTTTCCTCACCCAAAAATATGTTTGTAAATATGTGTACATATTTATAAAGTATCAAAAACAAAATAAAAATTTAAAAATCAAAAAGACCCAAAAACACCCCTTCACCATGTACATAGATCACCCTTTCTTATCTATTTAACCTTGTAAATAAATTTATTTATTTTCAAAACTTTTTGTAAATATTCTATTTATATATTGTAAATAAAATAAATAAAAAAAAACAAAACAAAAATCAAATAAAAATTACAAAATTAAAAGTACAAAAATATCTTGTATATATGCCATATATATAGTTGTAAATAACTAATTATTTCACCTATGTATATAAATAATAAAAATAAAATAAAAATAGCCTTTTATTCCTCATTTTATTCTATAAATAAATAAAATATAAAATAGGAATAAAAATGTATAAAAATAACTAATTAAAAATCAAAAATTAAAAACCCTATATTGTATATATACCTATACATAGCTCTAATATGTAAATACCTTATTTTTATTTCCAAAAATTAATTAAAAATCATAAAAAAATAGAAAAAAATAAATTAAAAATATTTCATGTTTTAAGTTTTTGAAAATTCGGCCATTTAAAGGCCCAAAAAAATCAAATAAACATTTAGGCATTGGCGGGCTCTGATTGGTCCACGGGGGATTGTTGACCCCTGGTCAACTCCCCCCCCCTGGACCACAGAGTCGCGGATCTGCTTTTGGACCCGACTTCTCGATTTTATACCCGCTTGATCCGACCCCCGAATCCGCTAACCCCGGGCTCTAATCCGAGCCTGATCTTCCCTGATCCACGCCCGGGGTGGGTTATTGGGATCCGCGCTCCGAGCTTCTTACCCGACTCCCATCTAGCCGGACCCCTAGTGATATAAAGCCTGAGCTCAGCCGCCTCCTCTTTCCATCTTTGGCTCGCCACTCTCATTCCCGTGACCTCCAGAGCAATCACCGAGGTGACAGCTCGCGTTTGCCCCTGTTGCAGTGAGGAGAGGGTGCCCCGACCATCGATCCGGCAGCTTTGCGCCGCCGTGCTCCGCCACTCAGCCGGAGCTCGAGCCTCAGGCCTTGACGCCCTTCGAGGCGACGACCGGGAGCTAGCCAAGCTCCAGCATAGTCTTCCGCTCCGCCCAGGTACCCTTCTAGCTCGCCTATGTAGCTTAATTTAGAGTTTCCCCTAAATCGCATCTTCGCCGAGTTCCTTCGATTCCGGCCACATCGAGTATCATTTTGATCATCGGAACCCACGCTCACCTTCGCCATCCTCCGACGCACCTTCTACGCCCATTCGTTCAACCCAGCTCGCCCCGGAGCTGGGATTCGAGCTCCACCATCCTCCGTTCGCCGGAGCTCATCCGCCCCGACGCATCGATCACCCTCACGCCGCTTCATCGGGTCGAGGCACTTTGCCCTCGACCCGCGAAGCTTTTGGTTCACTTTGCAGGTCAAGAGGAGGTCATCTGAGCCCCCCTCACTTTCAGACCAGGAGCTCGTCGCCGCCGACCTCGCCGGAGCCCCTCCAGGGCTCGGCTGGGCCATCTGAAGCCACCACCAGCTGCGGGACTCCATCGCGGACCTTATCCGATCATCCGAGGAAGCTGAGGAGGTCTACATCACGCGCATAAGGCCGGCGAAGCTCGACGGCCGAGTGTTCTTCCAGTATCCTCCTTCACCGTCCGATCAACCCCTCCGCTCCAGTTCGCATCACAGCCGTCCATTCATCAAGGAGCAGCTACCGTCGATCATCGTGAGGGGCTGATCCGGACCGTTGGCACAGAGGAGAGAGGCCCCAGCACCTGAGCCGTTTGATCACCCACGTGGCCCCCTCTGCACCGTCGATTGTCCCAAGTGCGGAAGAGAAGAAGAGCGCCCGCCGTCCGAGACCGTTGGATCATCCACGTGGCGCGCATCCAGCCGTCGACGAATAAAGGGGTAATTTACTTAGGCCCCCCTCGTAGTTTGTGTTTTTAATTCTAGTCCTGTAAATAGTTTAAGTCTTTTATTTACGTAGGGTAAATTGCACCTCGGACCTTGTGCTTGTTTTTATTTGCATTGATACCCCTGTGTATGTGAGCCCACGTGCTTCGTCACGTGTTTAGTTGGGTTATTTGCATCTCTTATCCTGTAGTTCTGGATGGTTATTGAATGAATATATACTTTCTGGTATTTGCATTTATACCCCTGTGAGCATTTTATTTGAACATGTACGGATTTTAGTGGGTTATTTGCGCCCAAGCCCCTGGACTTTTTGGTACGAGTTACCAAAAGGTCCAAGAACTTGGTTTTTATTACCAGAAGGTCCCTGAGTGACCCAGGCACGCACCACGCGCGTGATTTGCTGGGCAAATTGCACCTGGATCCCCAGAGTTTCGGGTATTTGCACTTAAGTCCCTGTGCACTGTGCCCTCTTGTGGATTTTGAATAAAATATCAAACCACCTCCAAATTCGATGAAAATTTGACACATGGCTCCTGCCATGTTGTTGGATTTTTGAGAATTTTTTAGGACATTTTTGATTTTATTTAGTATTTTTAAAAATTCAAAAACCTTCTTTTTAGCTACTGTCTAGGTTTAAAAATCCCATAAAAATATAAAAACATCCCCAAAAATTCTAAAAAAATTAGTTACTGTTCTTTGCGTGTTGTTTGATTTTCTAGCCAATTTTGGCTATTTTTCATTGAGTAAAAACCCTAAAAATCTAAAAACACCTAAAAAATCATAAAAATTATAATAAATAATCTAAAAATCCAAAAACAATAATTTTGGTGCTCAAATTTTCCTTATTTTATCTAGAATATAGGAAAATTACCTTCAGAACCTGTTGAGATCCGTAGATATTTTATTTAAGGGTTTTGGTTCTGGCTGGACAGTACCCAGTCTTTTTCTTACTGTTTGATTTTTAGAAAATAAAATACACATTAGAAAAATCTCAAAAATTAACCAAAAACACTTAAAAACTTAAAAAACATAAAAACCATTTTTCTTGAATTTTTGCTTGATTTTTGGTGTGTTAAATAAATTGATCAAGTGTGCTTGCTTTTACTTTCTTTTATTTTCTTCACCTATTAAAAATCCAAAAAAATATAAAAATTATTAAAAACCACTAAAAACATTTTCTTTTATTTTTATATTATTTTTACTACTTCGTAGGCCTCTGGCCAACCCGTGCTCCTTGTGTTCGACCCTGGGAGCTATACCAGGTTAATCCCATAGCTAGACCGCTCTCGTTTTTGTTTTGATTGATTTGACCTATTTTGAGTGGTTGATTTTTCTTGATATTCTCCGTCTGAGTGATTGAGGTCGCAACGACCACTTCCAGACCTTTACCTTGGTCATTTATTCGGGGTTATCAGAATGGCGCCGTTGCCGGGGAGCACGGCTTAGTAGTGTTGTTTTTATTTTCGTTTTTATTTTTGCGGCTTTTCGCGGCTCTTCGGAGCTCGCGGCTTTTCGCGGTTTTTGTATCTATTTTCTTTTTGATTTATTTTGTTTTATTTTGATTTTCTCTTATTTTTATTTTTGTTTTATTTTGCGTGATTATTTTATTTCCATTTTTGCACATATACCCTCACTTGTATTTTCTTTTATTTTTCTCTATTATTTGATTATTCGTTATGGACTGACCACTCTTCTCTGTTTCTTGCGAGGGTCCGAGGACCGCGGAGGCTACTTTCGAGGAGCCGGTGCAGCCGCGGCACTTGGAGGCGGCTTCTTTCTCTACGAAGCCGCAGGAGAGAGCGAGAGGAGAGAGTTGAGTGGGTGAGGTATTAGGATAGTTTTATTTCATTTCATTCATTATTAATTGTAATAATACAGGACAATCTTGGACTTTGTGGACTTGTGACCGTAGCGGGTCTGTTTCGCCGAGCACCGGTGTGCTCGGGGGACCCATTAGGACTTGCGGTTTTTCGCGGCTTTTCTCGCGGTTTTCTTTTTCTTTCTTACTGTCATTTGCCAGTTTTTCGCGGTTTTTGTCGAGCCCCTAGATTTAGGACTTTCTGGTGATTGTGAAGTAATTGAGTAGGATCCACACACTTAAGGCATATCTGTTCCTATAGAACCGTAATTGGACCTACTTAAAATAAATAATAAAAATAACCGACTTGCTAGCCTCCGTAGCCTACGTGCCGTAGCTCGTCCTGTAAAGCGCTTACTCCTACCCCCGATTTGTCGGGCAGGGGAGGGACGGGCCAAGACCGGACCCTTTGGCTTGGAGGTCGGTGACCGGTTAGACGGTTCTTCGCTAGAAGTTGCTCGTCTAGGACTCGGCTTTTTCCCGCTGCATCATTTAGCTTAGTTTTAATTCTGTCTTTATTTTATGCGCGGATCATTTTGCATGTAGAGAGCTGGAGGCAGGTACGCATTTCTGACTTTGCATGCATCATTGATTTCTCGTGCATCGGCTTTTTCGACTTCTCCCCCCTGTTTTTGACTTAATAATCAGGAGAATCGAAAAATTCGTTAGGCGTTTTTGTTTGCTTTGAAAAATACCTAAAAAGTGAAATCATAAAATTGGGACTGCTAAAATTATTGACCTTAAAACTCGCTCGCCCTAAAAATTCTGTCTTGGGGAGAGCAACCCCCTCATTGCTTGGTTTGTATGCGCGAGAGAGTGACCCGCACACTAGGTAGAGCCCCCCGCGGCTAAACCCGACTGATTACCGACTCTTCCGTGCGGGCCAGTCGGTTGGGGTTAGCAGCGGATATCCCAACATGTCACGTAAGCGCTTTGATATCTTGAGTGTTCACCAAAATAAAATCGACAAGATAATTTGACCGAACTTTCACGGTCTTCAGCTCGCGTTGCGTTGGTGAACCGGGGGTTTGTTTTTCGATCATAATTTTTCCAGATCTCATCCGCCCTACTCGCCAGATCAAGATGATGGGTAGACGATCTCTTAGGCAGCCTCTGGCTGCACCGCTTTCGGGCGCGTCTACCTCATCATCTAGGTTGGCTTGCGAGAGCTCAGACCCGCTCTCCGAGCCCGAGTACGACTCCACCCTGTTCCCCCTCGATCCCCTTTCTGATCTTCCCGAGAGACATGAGCCCGAGGAGAGACTGGTTCATTTGACGGCACCTGAGTTGGGCTCATTTGATTTTGCAGACGTCGAGATGGCCGGAGCAGGCAGTTCTGATGATCACTCCCGTAGACCAGAGCATATTGTACTAGACCAGGGAGCGATCAACTCCACCCTGATCGCATCACTCGATACAGTCCAGCAGCAGCTCCGCGATCAGGGAGCTTTCATGATTGAGATGAGGCGTGAGTTGGAGAGGCTCAGAGCAGAGAGAGATGTGCAGAGCGAGCCCGAGGAGATCCCCGATGAGGCACAGGCACGAGCCGCAGCAGCAGCAGCAGCCGCGGCCGCCGCCGCAGCGGCAGCAGCCGCAGGAGGAGCAGGACCACCGAGACCGATGCGGGATTTACACAATCCCGGATCTACACTGATGCACCATTGGGTGGTGGTTCCAGCTATCGTGGGGGACTTCAAGTTCCCCCCGAACACCTTGCAGATGCTCCCTCGGTTCCATGGACTTGCTACAGAGGAGCCCCACCTCCACCTCCAGGAGTTTCTTATGATATGCAGCACTGTCCACGACAGACATGTGGACCAGGACACGATCAGGATGATCGCATTCCCCTTTTCACTGGCAGATAGAGCAGCCACCTGGCTGAAGCATTTGGGGAGATTTGTCTATACCTGGGAGCAGCTCCGCACCGAGTACTTGAACAAGTACTATCCACTCGGGCGGACGAATGCAGCGAGGGCCCTGATTAGTAACTTCTCCATGTTCCCCAACGAGCAGTTCCACGAGGCTTAGGAGAGGTTCAGAGAGCTTTTGGACAGATGCCCGCATCACGACATCACGAAGCCGAACCTAGTTCAGAGCTTCTTCAGCGGGTTGTCACCAGAGCTACAGGGCCTGGTGAATGCTTCTTGTGGCGGGTCCTACTTCGCCAAGGACCACGACCAGGTCTGGGCTATTTTTGAGGAGATGGCAGAGAACTACATGGTGATGTCCCAGACCCGGCTCTACACTCAGAAGACCCAGCCACATCAGCCAGGACCCGTGCAGTACCAGAGGATAGCACGGGTAGATGCAGGTCCTTCCAGTTCGTCTGCAGTCGCAGCAGCACAGGCAGAGTCATCAGCTGCAGACATGGGTATCATCAGCGAGAAGTTGGACCGCATGGAGCTGATAGAGAAGAAGCAGTGCCAGAGTATCACGCAGATGGAGCAGATGGCACAGGTCTTGAGCAACATGAAGACGCAGCAGCCGCAGCCCACCTACCAGTCGCGAGGCGACGCCGGCAGCAGCAGCAGCTCGTCCCAGCGCTCCAGCACCCCAGTGCAGCCTAGACAGGTTCACCTTGTACAGGCGGAGCCGTACCAGCAGCCGCAGCCCACCTACCAGTCTCCACCATCTCCAGAGATGCAGATGGTGGTCTACCAGCCGGACCAGCCTCTGGCAGTACTCCCGCCAGCCCCCTTTGATGCCGATCCGTTGATGGATGTCAACAGGATCTGGTACGACCGTCCCCAGCCTGGGATCCGACGAGACCATCCCGGATTCAGGTGGGGGAGTGGTGGTGCCCAGCCCCAGCAGCAGCCGTCAGGACAGGGAGGGCAGTACTCCCATCAGAGAGACCAGCACCAGCCGCAGCAGCAGCCCCCAGCGTATCAGCAGCAGTCAGCCTACGGTCCTCGTCCCTATCAGCAGCAGGGACAGCCTTGGAGACGTGAGCAGCAGGCTCACCAGGGATACCAGCAGCACCCTCCTCCCTATCCCTCTTACCCACCACAGCAGTTCCAGCAGCCTCACCCACAGAGAGGCCACCCGTCGGGCTCCCACGAGAGCCCCGCTTTGGATGATATCGCCCGCCTCCTCACGGACCAGCAGGCCACATTCAGACGGGAGATGGACGAGTTCCGCCAGGAAATGCGGGACCTGGTGAGAGGGAAGGCCGCCATACCAGCCCAGATAGAGCCCAATCCGAACAACCTCAAGAGGAAATCTGAGCAGGTAGTACATACTGAGTCAGCCACTCCTAGTGACCCATTTGATGATACATCTTCGGATTTATTTGATGATGATTTTGTCACACTTAGGAGCGGTAGGACCCCAGCAGGCGGCGGCGCCTCATCTGAGCACCATCCCGAGGCGCCACAGGAGGAGGAGGAGAGCGGTACTGAGGCCGCTCCAGACGATGACGGTGGTACTGAGGCCACCAAGGATGCTGATCCCACCGGCGGTACTGAGGCCGCCGCTTCACCAGATCTAGGTGGTGGTACTGATGCCACCCATGCAGACGAGCCAGCCAGCGGTACTGATGTCGCACGACGTCTACCTTCAGCAGCAGCAGAGCAGCCAGCCCGTGGTGGTACTGAGGCCACCGGTGTTTGTAGAGACAGAAATGTTGTTTTTCCTCGTGTCCATGTATCTCAGAATTCTGCTATGAATAAAGGAAAAGGTTTACTTTATTTTGGTCCCACTGTGGTGCGTGATGTATGTGTGGATCCGGTCCTTGAACCGCTTAGACCTTTTTCTAGTCCTTCATCTGAGAAGGACCCAGTGATCCCCTTCCCTAGAGCCCTTCAGATGGGGAAGGGGAAGAAAAATGATCCAAAAAAGAGAGAGCTTGAGGAGTTCAGCCAGAGCATGATAGATCGGTTTCACATTCAGCTGACCCTCCAGGAGGCTTTGCAGCACATCCCCCTTCTCCAGAGATCTTTGAGAGAGAGGACTACAGTCAGGAGGAGGAGGAGGAACCACACTTCAGAGATCCATGTGCTGACCAAAGCCACGTGCTTTGCGATCCAGAACCGACTGCCAGCCAAGAGGCCAGATTCAGGGGCCCCGTATGTCAGATGCCAGATTAGTGAGCAGTGGTTCGACCGTACTCTTCTAGATAGCGGATCGTCGATCAACCTTCTTCCGGCAGCCCTTCTCGACCGCTTCGAGTTGGGCACTCTTCGACAGAGCAGGACAGTCCTTCAGTTCGCTGATCGATCTGTCAAGAGGCCGAAGGGGTTATTACGAGACGTTATCGTCACGATTCAGGGTCTGCAATTCCCCGTGGACTTCGTAGTGCTGGACATGGAGATCCCTGAGTCAGTGACCGATACCCCCATCATCCTTGGTCGTCCGTTCTTGGCCACAGCCAAGGCGGTGACTGATCATGACAGCGGGAAGGTGTACTTTCGCGTCCAGGGCGAGAGTATACAAATAGAGACGGTCGAGGACTATAGAGCCAGATTCAGATCCCGCTCAGATGCGAGTACCGATTCAGAGCAGCTGACAGACGCAGAGCCAGACATTCACCAGGACTGTGATTTTGTGATCACAGATGATGAGGCAGCTTGGACAGACCTTGAGACACAGACCACCCTCTCACTTTCAGACACAGCTGAGGCAGAGATGATAGCAGAGGAGACTCTGGAGAGCACAGACCTGGTTCAGGATACCATTGCGGCAGCGGAGCCGGTCCTCGATCGCAGCACGATGACTAGTGGTGGTGGTGTTGATGCCACCTTGTTTCCCGGTGGTACTGATGCCACCGTTTCTGATACAGATCCCTCAGATTCAGAGTCTGATTGGGCCGATTGCTATGATCAGATGCCAGACTTGAGTCCAGTTGAGCCTATTGATGAGGAGGAGGTAGATGCAGAGCCGAGCAGAGACAGTGCAGTAGAGCAGCCTTCTCCCGATCCAGTTTGCGAGAGTACACTTTCACTTTCCCAAGCAGATTTGGCCGACCTTGCAGCGTTCACTCAGTTTCTTCCACAGCCAGATTTGCCGGCACCCAGCATTCCAGAGCTGAAGCCGCTCCCTACTTCGCTGAAGTATCGATTCCTTGCGGGCGATCCAGAGATGTACCCAGTCATCATCTCCGCCGAGTTGACTGGAGAGCAGGAATCCCGTTTGATGGGGGTTCTTGAAAAGAACCGCAAGGCGATCGGATGGAGCGTAGCAGATCTCCATGGGATTAGTCCATCAGTGTGCTCCCACCATATCTATCTCGAGGAAGGGGCGAAGCCGTCGCGTGAGTTCCAGCGGCGACTAAACCCCAACCTGAGAGAGGTTGTGATGAAGGAAATATCGAAGTGGTGGGGTGCAGGTTTTATTTATCCCATTTCCGACTCCAAGTGGGTCAGCCCCTTGCATGTGGTGCCCAAGAAGACGGGCATCACGACTGTGATCAGTGAGTCAGGAGAGGAGATTGCTATACGAGTACCCACCTCTTGGAGGGTTTATGTTGACTACAGGAGACTCAACCAAGCCACCAAGAAGGACCATTTCCCCCTGCCTTTTATTGACCAGATCATTGAGAGACTGGCAGGGAAGAGCCATTATTGCTTCCTGGATGGGTACTCGGGCTACAACCAAGTGGCCATCGCTCCTGAGGATCAGGAGAAGACCACCTTTACCTGTCCCTTCGGCACATACGCTTTTCGAAGCATGCCATTTGGGCTATGCAACGCCCCTGCGACTTTTCAGAGGTGCATGCTGTCGATCTTCTCGGACATGGTAGGGGAGTGTTTAGAGGTCTTCATGGATGATTTCTCGATCTACGGCGACGGATTTGATTCTTGTCTTGACTGCCTAGATCGAGTACTTCAGCGATGTATTGAGTATCACTTGGTGCTATCTTGGGAGAAGAGTCACTTCATGGTGACTCAAGGGACGGTGCTTGGCCACATCATCTCCAACAGGGGCATGGAGGTTGATCCGGCCAAGGTTGATGTCATTAGGAAACTCACTCCGCCGTCCAATCTGAGGCAGTTACGGTCATTTCTGGGGCACGTTGGATTTTATAGGAGATTCATTCAGGATTTTAGCAGGATTGCCCGACCGTTGACCGACCTCCTGACGAAAGACACCGAGTTCCTTGTCGATGACAAGTGTCTTTCGTCGTTTGCTACTCTCCAGCAGTGTGTGATTGAGGCTCCTGTCCTCCAGCCACCTGATTGGTCTCTCCCATTCGAGATCATGACGGACGCCTCCGATTTTGCCGTAGGGGCAGTGCTGGGACAGAGGAGGGATGGCATGCCATTTGCCATACACTACGCTAGCCGCACATTGGATTCCGCCCAGCGGAATTATACAGTCACAGAGAAGGAGATGCTAGCCGTAGTGTTTGCCCTGGATAAGTTTAGATCATATATCATCGGATCTAGAGTGACTTTGTTTACAGATCACACCGCCATCAGGTACCTCATGGCAAAGAAGGATGCCAAGGCCAGACTGACTAGATGGATCCTTCTACTCCAGGAGTTCGACATTGAGATCAAGGATAAGCCTGGAGTCAAGAATGTGGTGGCGGATCATCTCTCCCGATTAGAGCAGCCTGAGGAGACTGAGCAGATAGATCCTATCCGAGATACCTTCCCAGATGAGGCGATCCTTGCTATCGCCTCACTCCCATGGTACGCCGATATTGTGAACTTTCTCGTTGTTGGGAAAGTCCCACAAGATTGGCCCAGGCAGAGGCTTGAGACCTTCCTAGCGAAGGCCAAGTCTTACCATTGGGAGGATCCCATCCTTTACCACGAAGGAGGGGATAGCGTCTGGCGTCGGTGTATTCCTCAGGAGGAACACCATAGCGTCCTCACTTACTGCCACAAGCTTGAGGCAGGAGGACATCATTCTGGGAGGAGAACGGCACAGAAAGTGCTCCAATCCGGCTTGTGGTGGCCTACCCTCTTCAAGGACTCAGATGAGTTCGTGAAGAGGTGTACTGACTGTCAGAGGATGGGCACTTGTGGACAGCGTGATATGATGCCGATGCAGCCCATTCACTTCTGTGAGGTTTTTGACGCATGGGGCATCGATTTCATGGGTCCATTCCCTAAGAGTCAGGGATTTGAGTACATTCTGTTGGCCGTGGATTATGTGAGTCGTTGGGTGGAGGCTATCCCCGCCCGATCCGCTGATGCTAGGATAGTTTGCAGATTTTTGAGGAAGCATATCATCACGCGGTTCGGGGTTCCACGAGTTCTTATTTCTGATGGGGGATCTCACTTCATCAACGACCAGGTGAAGGCACTTGCTAGCGAGTTCGGCATAGATCATCGTGTTGCTACACCATACCATCCACAGACGAATGGTCTAGCCGAAGTGTCGAATAGGGAGATCAAGACTATTCTGCAGAAAGTCGTCCGCCCTGACCGAAAGGATTGGTCACAGCTTTTGGACTCGGTCTTGTGGGCATATAGGACATCTTTCAAGACACCTTTGGGCACATCTCCCTTTCGCCTCGTATATGGCAAGCCATGCCATTTACCTGTTGAGCTGAGGCACAAGTCACTTTGGGCAGTTACAGACATACTTATGGATCCAGATGGTATAGGAGACCAGAGGAGGGCAGAGCTAGCTGCCCTGGAGGAGCTTAGAGATTCAGCTTTCTCAAGCAGCCTACATTATAAGGAGAGAGTCAAGGAGTGGCATGATTCTCATATCAGCCACAAGCATTTTGAGATTGGACAGAGAGTATGGCTGTTTGATGCGAGGCTTCGATTATTTCCAGGGAAGCTACAGAGCAAATGGAAAGGACCTTATCTGGTTCGGAAGGTACACGACAACGGTAGCATCGACATATCTGAGTTGTCTTCTGAGAGTACCTTCCGAGTGAACGGCCAGCGGCTCAAACCATTTCTAGATCATGAGCCGCAGGTCGTTGATATTGCCCCTATTCATTTTGCGTGAGATGTGGTCTTTGACTCACATCTAATGCATCTCACGCCTGAGCTTTACTGATCCTCCGCAGTATATAGATCCAGATGTCCATATCACCACATTCCTTAGTCCCACATCCCTTTCTTCATCTTGTGATTATGCTATACTTAGGGTGCACTTTACCCTAAGTATAGGGGGGATGTGAGACCTTTCGGGTATTTCTTTTGTTTCTGTCTACCCCTATTTTGCTACCTATACTTAGGGATATCTTACCCTAAGTATAGAGGGGGTAGACCCTGTACATTCTCCACTCGGTTTTCCCTTCGTGTACAGCCTGCTATACTTAGGATTACTTGATCCTAAGTATAGGGGGAAGACCCGAGTCCTTCTTGACTTTTCATTTTCCTTTTGTATAGCCTTCCTTTTCACTTCCCTATACATAGCACGAGTTATGTCTTCTTCATCGCTCTTGACTCCGAGGACATCGTTCGAGCTAAGTATAGGGGGGTGTGTATATATTTCATATATACTTTAGCCATAACTCGTACTTTGTGTGAGTGTGTTAATAAATAAAAATGGCTAAAAACTACAAAAATTAAAAAATTTTCATGTACATAATCTTCTTTTATTTGCACATACATAGCTAGAGTACAAATTATTTTTGTAAAAATGATTTCAAAAATCTTTTGTGTGTAAAGCTTGTGTAAATATTTTTGTATCAAAATTATGTATATAGTACAAAATTTTTCCAAAATGTTTTGAAAATCAAAAAGTTTGCAAAAATCTTGTGTAAATGTGTGTAAATATCTTTTTGCAAAACTTGCACGTCATGCATCATCATTCATGATTTCAAAACATTTTTCAAAAATTTTGCATGATTGTAAAATTTGTGTAAATATGCATTTTTTTTGTACATATGTATATAGTTTTTCTGGATGATAGTTGACATTTAAACTAAGCCTGGAATTAAATTGAGAAATGGAGCTTGATTAAGATCTTAATCCACCTAATTCTAAGAGGAACCTTATAGGGCTTAGGTTTAAGGCTTTTCAGGTCCATGGTGACTTAATTCTTTGAGTCCACTAGGCTATGATCACATGTCATTTCAATGAGCCTAAGTAGAGCACTTAACAACAACACATGACTCATATAGATTATGGCTTTACTTGGACAACCGCACTATGCACCGGGCTCTCTACGGATGAGGTGGTGAGGAGGCAGTCTTCCTTGGCTTGGGGTAGCATATGAGGGTAGTACTTCTAGGCGGAACCTCTCTTCTTCATTTAGTGAAGGAAGTGCATCTCAACTTGGTCTGGTTGCCATGAGGTCTAACGACGGGAGTTGTGGGTTGCAATAAAGCTTCAAAAGAGGGATAGTCTACTGGCTCAAGAGGAAAAACTCCTTGTATATATGCTGCACATGTACATGTTGTAGAGATGCACTCGAAAAAAAATGTGCAAAAAGAAAAGAACTCCAAAAAAGTGGTGGGTCTGAGAGAAAATGATAATCCCACCGGAGTATGTATATAAGTGCAATAAGCAAAGCTTGGTTTCATGATCCACCTGTTGTAGCTTGCAGCAGGGAGACTTGGCTACACTGGTCAAGCTCCCAAGGGTACTTGGCTACACTGGCCTTGACCCATTCTCTTCTTCCCCCTCTTCTTGAGCCGGTTGTACTTGAACTTAGAAGGGAATACCCCGCTCCTCGAGGAAAGAGTGGCCAGATTAAGGTCATAGAGTTACCTTGTTGGGGAGGGTTGTCAAGTTGCCATTTCTGAGGTGGAGAGCTTAGACCTCACTTTCACAGGACAAGAAAAGATTCATGGTCTTCAGGGTTTGTGATTGATGACTTGTTCTGATCTGGAGCATTGAGAAGTCTTGGTTATAGAATAGTGGAACTTAGAGGCTGTTAGGTTTTAAGCTTAAATCTAAATAAGGTTCCGACACATTAATAATCCAAAGATCTGATTAAGCTCCATACCTCAATTTAATGAAGGCAAGTTTAATAATCAACCTTGATCCATGTACACTCTCTTTTTCTTTTTCTCTTCCTTTCTTTTTCACTTCTTTTCCAAATAAGTGTTTGCTAAGGGACTAGCAAAGTATAGTATAGGGGGGTGATGAATACCCATTCATCACTCTTTATTCTTATATTTTAGCTACAAAAACCTATGCAAATGCATGTAGATATGTGTAAATAGGAAAAATTAGCAAAAGCATGCATGTTTGTAAATACTTATAATTAGCATGTTTTTGTACAAAAATAAAAGAATAAAGATGAAAAAGAAAAAGAGGGAAATATTTAGAATAAATATTGAGCAACCTAACCCAAGGGAGGGCTCAGCATGGGTCTGACCGCATAAAAGCCAAGTAGAGGGAGATAGGGGCTCTTGTGTATATATTTTTATAAATAAATAAAATTATATTTTCCTCACCCAAAAATATGTTTGTAAATATGTGTACATATTTATAAAGTATCAAAAACAAAATAAAAATTTAAAAATCAAAAAGACCCAAAAACACCCCTTCACCATGTACATAGATCACCCTTTCTTATCTATTTAACCTTGTAAATAAATTTATTTATTTTCAAAACTTTTTGTAAATATTCTATTGTATATATTGTAAATAAAATAAATAAAAAGAAACAAAACAAAAATCAAATAAAAATTACAAAATTAAAAGTACAAAAATATCTTGTATATATGCCATGTATATAGTTGTAAATAACTAATTATTTCACCTATGTATATAAATAATAAAAATAAAATAAAAATAGCCTTTTATTCCTCATTTTATTCTATAAATAAATAAAATATAAAATAGGAATAAAAATGTATAAAAATAACTAATTAAAAATCAAAAATTAAAAACCCTATATTGTATATATACCTATACATAGCTCTAATATGTAAATACCTTATTTTTATTTCCAAAAATTAATTAAAAATCATAAAAAATAGAAAAAAATAAATTAAAAATATTTCATGTTTTAAGTTTTTGAAAATTCGGCCATTTAAAGGCCCAAAAAAATCAAATAAACATTTAGGCCTTGGCGGGCTCTGATTGGTCCACGGGGGATTGTTGACCCCTGGTCAACTCCCCCCCCCCCCTGGACCACAGAGTCGCGGATCTGCTTTTGGACCCGACTTCTCGATTTTATACCCGCTTGATCCGACCCCCGAATCTGCTAACCCCGGGCTCTAATCCGAGCATGATCTTCCCTGATCCACGCCCGGGGTGGGTTATTGGGATCCGCGCTCCGAGCTTCTTACCCGACTCCCATCTAGCCGGACCCCTAGTGATATAAAGCCTGAGCTCAGCCGCCTCCTCTTTCCATCTTTGGCTCGCCACTCTCATTCCCGTGACCTCCAGAGCAATCACCGAGGTGACAGCTCGCGTTTGCCCCTGTTGCAGTGAGGAGAGGGTGCCCCGACCATCGATCCGGCAGCTTTGCGCCGCCGTGCTCTGCCACTCAGCCGGAGCTCGAGCCTCAGGCCTTGACGCCCTTCGAGGCGACGACCGGGAGCTAGCCAAGCTCCAGCATAGTCTTCCGCTCCGCCCAGGTACCCTTCTAGCTCGCCTATGTAGCTTAATTTAGAGTTTCCCCTAAATCGCATCTTCGCCGAGTTCTTTCGATTCCGGCCACATCGAGTATCATTTTGATCATCGGAACCCACGCTCACCTTCGCCATCCTCCGACGCACCTTCTACGCCCATTCGTTCAACCCAGCTCGCCCCGGAGCTGGGATTCGAGCTCCACCATCCTCCGTTCGCCGGAGCTCATCCGCCCCGACGCATCGATCACCCTCACGCCGCTTCATCGGGTCGAGGCACTTTGCCCTCAACCCGCGAAGCTTTTGGTTCACTTTGCAGGTCAAGAGGAGGGCATCTGAGCCCCCCTCACTTTCAGACCAGGAGCTCGTCGCCGTCGACCTCGCCGGAGCCCCTCCAGGGCTCGGCTGGGCCATCTGAAGCCACCACCAGCTGCGGGACTCCATCGCGGACCTTATCCGATCATCCGAGGCAGCTGAGGAGGTCTACATCACGCGCACAAGGCCGGCGAAGCTCGCCGGCCGAGTGTTCTTCCAGTATCCTCCTTCACCGTCCGATCAACCCCTCCGCTCCAGTTCGCATCACATCCGTCCATTCATCAAGGAGCAGCTACCGTCGATCATCGTGAGGGGCTGATCCGGACCGTTGGCACAGAGGAGAGAGGCCCCAGCACCTGAGCCGTTTGATCACCCACGTGGCCCCCTCTGCACCGTCGATTGGCCCAAGTACGGAAGAGAAGAAGAGCGCCCGCCGTCCGAGACCGTTGGATCATCCACGTGGCGCGCATCCAGCCGTCGACGAATAAAGGGGTAATTTACTTAGGCCCCCCTCGTAGTTTGTGTTTTTAATTCTAGTCCTGTAAATAGTTTAAGTCTTTTATTTACGTAGGGTAAATTGCACCTCGGACCTTGTGCTTGTTTTTATTTGCATTGATACCCCTGTGTATGTGAGCCCACGTGCTTCGTCACGTGTTTAGTTGGGTTATTTGCATCTCTTATCCTGTAGTTCTGGATGGTTATTGAATGAATATATACTTTCTAGTATTTGCATTTATACCCCTGTGAGCATTTTATTTGAACATGTGCGGATTTTAGTGGGTTATTTGCGCCCAAGCCCCTGGACTTTTTGGTACGAGTTACCAAAAGGTCCAAGAACTTGGTTTTTATTACCAGAAGGTCCCTAAGTGCCCCAGGCACGCGCCACGCGCGTGATTTGCTGGGCAAATTGCACCTGGACCCCCAGAGTTTCGGGTATTTGCACTTAAGTCCCTGTGCATTGTGCCCTCTTGTGGATTTTGAATAAAATATCAAACCACCTCCGAATTCGATGAAAATTTGACACATGGCTCCTGCCATGTTGTTGGATTTTTGAGAATTTTTTAGGACATTTTTGATTTTATTTAGTATTTTTAAAAATTCAAAAACCTTCTTTTTAGCTACTGTCTAGGTTTAAAAATCCCAAAAAAATATAAAAACATCCCCAAAAATTCTAAAAAAATTAGTTACTGTTCGTTGTGTGTTGTTTGATTTTCTAGCCAATTTTGGCTATTTTTCATTGAGTAAAAACCCTAAAAATCTAAAAACACCTAAAAAATCATAAAAATTATAATAAATAATCTAAAAATCCAAAAACAATAATTTTGGTGCTCAAATTTTCCTTATTTTATCTAGAATATAGGAAAATTACCTCCCGAACCTGTTGAGATCCTTAGATATTTTATTTAAGGGTTTTGGTTCTGGCTGGACAGTACCCAGTCTTTTTCTTACTGTTTGATTTTTAGAAAATAAAATACACATTAGAAAAATCTCAAAAATTAACCAAAAACACTTAAAAACATAAAAACCATTTTTCTTGAATTTTTGCTTGATTTTTGGTGTGTTAAATAAATTGATCAAGTGTGCTTGCTTTTACTTTCTTTTATTTTCTTCACCTATTAAAAATCCAAAAAAATATAAAAATTATTAAAAACCACTAAAAACATTTTCTTTTATTTTTATATTATTTTTACTACTTCGTAGGCCTCTGGCCAACCCGTGCTCCTTGTGTTCGACCCTGGGAGCTATACCAGGTTAATCCCATAGCTAGACCGCTCTCGTTTTTGTTTTGATTGATTTGACCTATTTTGAGTGGTTGATTTTTCTTGATATTCTCCGTCTGAGTGATTGAGGTCGCAACGACCACTTCCAGACCTTTACCTTGGTCATTTATTTGGGGTTATCAATCTGTTGGAGTCAGCTCTCATGGAATCCACCCTTGAGCACTTGACCCAGATAATGGAGCATATTAATCAGAGAATTCATGACCTCACTAGCATAAATAAGAGCCATAATGCCGCTTCACCATCTGATGATATGGGTTCATTCGAGGATTCTTATGAGTGCTTGCAATTGCAAAAAATACAAAACAATGAGAAAATTCAAAAATCCAAAAAGATTTTTGGAGACACATGGTTGATTCTGACTGTGAGGAGAGGATCCACCTTCCAGATCCCATACCTACACATTCACTTACCTCTTGTCCCACCTTTGACCCCAAGGATGACACTATACAGACTGCTCTTAGTCGTCCTTATGTAGATGATGATTCCGATCTCTTTCCTTGTATGGACGAGGTCCAAACATTCAAAAAAAATGTTGACCGAACCTGAAGCGGTGGTTGTTATTCATGAGATCATTGATGTCCCCACTTCACCAGGCCATGAACCATTTATTTGCTCCTCAACCCAAGAAGAGAAAGCGAAGGAGCAGATCTAAGCGTCATATCTTGACCATGGTCACTGCCCACGCCATCACTCACCACCCTTCTTCTAGGAAAGGGAACACTACTACACCATTCATTAGATGCACCATCTCTGACTATTCATGTGATCACACTTTCCTTGACGACGGTGCTTCAATTAGCATAATATCCTTCTCGTTGGTACAATCTCTTCACTTAGGGTCTCTCAAGAAAACCAGGATGATCGTTCAATTCACTGATGGATCTATAAAGAGGCCGAAGGGTATTCTAGAGAACATTGTCATTTGGATTCAGGGCATGAGCTACAATGTTGATTTTGTCGTATTTCCCATGGAGACCTCCTCCCTTGGGGAGCACTCTCCAATCATCCTGGGACGACCTTTTCTCGCCTCTACGAGAGTCGTTATTTATTATAGATCAGGAGAGATACGCTTCCGTCCTGATGACGGGAGCACTGTGGTCATCTTTGCACCTATTGCCGACTAGAGACCTGCACCTGATGTGACTACACCTGTTTTACTCGACCCCAAGGCCTATGACCTATATGTTGATATCGAAGATGTTTGCTTTATGACTGAAGATGAGACCCGAGAATTCCTCCGTAGGGAGGAAGACTCAGAAAGCATAGACCTTGGAGCTCCCTCTTCTTGTGATTGGTGTTGTGTTGATGACGTCTATAAGATTTACACAATTGATACCTTAGAGCGGAGGGCAGACATTGTAGAGACTGGTGAGGCCGAATTTGAT
Organism: Ottelia alismoides; assembly: GCA_037367405.1. Classification (NCBI taxonomy): domain Eukaryota; kingdom Viridiplantae; phylum Streptophyta; class Magnoliopsida; order Alismatales; family Hydrocharitaceae; genus Ottelia; species Ottelia alismoides. Next base: position 24,665 of record JAZKJV010009967.1, read on the forward strand.
CGTATTGCTTTCATCAATCAATTCGGGCCTTTTGATGATATGATCCAGTTGAGACCTTAGAGGACGAACATGACCTTACTATTTCCACGGATGAGTTCGTCCCCTTTTGCTTTGACCTAGCTGAGACTTGCGAGGCTGGACATGACTTGATTACTTCCATTGATGAGTTCGAGCCTTTTCAATTTGATATCTACGAGACACCCAAGGTCGGACCTAGCCACACTTCTTCCACTGATCCGTTTGTGCCTTCTTACCCTAGGACCACTAAGGATACCTTTCATGTCAACCTTGATCAGTTTTTTTCACCTGATGACCCCGATGTCGACCAACACCTTGCCAGATCTATTCCTCAGCAGTCCCGCAAGAAGGCCCACTTTCTACCTTTTTGATCCTTTGTATATCCATTTCGTTGTAAATTCGCTTTCATTTTCTTCGTCCATCTACCGCTTCGCTCATCCACTCCATGTCTGTGTGTCGCCTTGCTTAGACGTACTTTGTCCTAAGCATAGGGAGGGTGGATGAGCCAAGTGTTCTTTCTTCGTTCTGTTTCATCACTCTTGTTGTTGTCTATACTTAGGGCTCTTTTACCCTAAATATAGGGGGAATGATGCATACATTCTCTTCTATCTTCATATATCTCTTCTTTTCTTCTTTTCGTTTTCATTTTCTACCGAAAAGGTGTCGTCATTTTTGTCATTCTTCTATACTTATGAGGTACCTTGTCCTAAGTATGGGGGGGCATGCACCCCGAGTACTTCATTCTTCGATCCCCTCCACTGTCTCCTCTTCTTGTCTATACTTAGGGATATCTTACCCTAAGTATTAGGGGAGACACTCTAAGTATGATTTGTTTATTCCCGCCCTTAACCCTCCCTGCCATGTGTACAATCTGCTATACTTAGGATTATTTGATCCTAAGTATAGGGGAAATGGTCGACTTCTCATTCGTTTATTCTTTAGGCTACTCTATACTCAGTACGAATTATGTCTTCTCTTTTTCTCTCTGATCTATGAGGACATAACTCAAGCTACGTATAGGGGGGTCGTATATATTGCATATATATTTTAGTCATAACTTGTACTTTTGTATTTTAAATAATTATGTCTAAAATACTGTATAAGATATCTATATATACATTATAAAATTCATTAAAAAAGATGTTTGTTATTCCTCAAATTCTTTTTGTATCTACTGATTAATAAATCTGGTAAAAATATTTTTTTGTAAAATATTTGAAAAATGGTTTAAAATTCTTTTTGAAAATCCTTTTGAAAAATATTTGGAAAATATTTTTTTAAAATATTTTCAACCTTTGTAAAAATATTTTATTTGTAAAATTCCTTTTCTTTATGTAAAATAAAAATGTTTTGAAAACTATTTGCAAATATTTGGAAAATGGTTGCAAAAATATTGTGAAAAATCTAGATATACTATTTGAAAAATCTTTGCAAAAATAGTTTTCAAATTTTTATAAATGTTTGTATAATTATTTCAAAATTATTTTCGACTATAGTTTTCAAAAATATTTGAAAAATCACTTTCTAATAAATTTGAGGAATGTATACATCACAACAAATTTTTTTGTTAATTGTATAAATATATCTATAAAATTAAATAACCTATCCCGTGTAAATTCTTAAAAACCCAAACTCTTGGTGCATCCCCATGTAAATATTTTTACCCATCTTTTATTCCAAAAATCTTTTTTTTTTTGAAAAAGCCCAAAATCATTTGCAAAAACCAAAAATATCAAAAATATTTTCAAAATCTTTTTGAAAAAATCCATAAAAAGCTAAAAATTTGAAAATTACATCACAAGAAAAAGTCTGCATTGTGCATTGCATTTGCATTTTTCAGATTGAGTTTGATAATTGAACAAGTCTAAGTAAAATCCAAAGATTGGAGCTTGGTTGGATCTTAAATCTCCCTAATCACAGGAACTGTATAGGAATTGGAATTAAGGTACTTCAGGTCTAGTTGACATAATTATTTGAGAATTGTGAGACTTGTATCAATATATTCTTGACTTCTTAAGTAGAGTATTTTGGAGCACACTCACGACTCTTGTTGATAATGACCTAACTTGGACACCTGCACCTTTCACTTGGCTCAATTCAGTTGGAGTGGTGAGGGAATTGGATTTGCCAGTATGAGACACACACAAGTGGAATTATTTATCCTCGTATAGGGAGGGAAGTGCATCCCAACCCGTCCAGTAGCAGAGACATCTAAAGACAGGAGAGTGTGGGTTGCGATAATGCTTCAAAAGAGGGATACTCTACTGGCTCAAGAGGGAAAACTCCTTATGTAAATGTCATTGTATATAGTATTTCAAAAAAAGAAAAAATAAAAAAATAATAAAAAACTCCAAAAAAAGTGGACAGGCCTTATTGAAAATAAAATACCTACTGGAGTGTATATATTTGTACAGTCAATAAGCAAGCTTAAGCTTTAAAGTTATATCATGTGAGCCTGTAGCTGGGTGACTTAACTTCACTGGTCATGCATCATAGGATAGGTAGCTATATTGGATACCAACCGTTCTTCTCTTCACCCCTCCTCTTGAGCTAGTTGCTACTTGAACTTAGAAAGGATACCCCGCTCCTCGAGAAAAGAGTTGATGGATTGGAGAATCAGTGGGTTGTCATACTGGAGAAGTCAATCTCTTTGTCATTTCAGTTGAGGGGACCCACCATCACATACACTGTACAAGTGAGATTCATAGTCATAAGGGTTTGCGTGTGAGTTGAAGTATTCTGACCTGGCTATTGAGGAGACCTGAGCAAAGTTTTAGGATTCTCAAAGGCCGTTGTGTTTCAAATATGTTTCCCAATAAGGTTCTGACCGCGCCTAAATTCTGAAGGTCCGACTTAAGCTCCAAACTTTGATTTTGTGAAGACAAGTTTAAAATTTAAATTCAATCCACTTTCTGTCTTTTTCTTTTCTTTATTTTATTTTTCTTCACTTATTGCATACGTGCATGCTAGGAACTAGCAAAGGCAAGTATAGGGGATGATGAATCTCTATTTCATCACCTTTATTCTATCATTTTGGACTTAAAACCCCTAGCTAAAGCATGTAAATAGTACTAATTTGTACAAATTACCATTCATTCTTTATTGCATTTATTGTGTATAAAATAATGCCAAAATTATAGAATAAAGAAAAGAAAAGAAGAAGAATAAAATGTCAAAAGTATTTTATGACCCTAAACCCCGAGACCTAGGCATCTTGATGACTAGGTCGACAAGGAATAAAGCAGGGGGAGATAAGGGCCAATAATACAATAAAAACCCCATTTATTTATTCATCATTTATTCACTTTTGGGATCTATTTTATTTTCTACTTTTTATATCTCAAATAAAGAAACTTTGTACATAAAAGTTATAGATAACAATATATAGAAAAATAAAAAATTGATTTCATACAAAAATAATATACAATGTTCATTTTATACTCAAAATAATATTCCAAAATCCCAACTTCCCAGACACATATCTCGTAAATAAAAACTAAGAATAGATCAAAATCATCTTTACTTTTATATAAGTTTTAATAAGCTATTTAATGAAGGTGGTTTCATATTTATGGAGTTACGGTGTGAAAGTTAGGTTTGAGATCCCAATTGTACAATTTACCTATATAAATTATTCATTTTATTTATTATTTATTATTTTTAGAAATTTATATTTTTAGAATTTTGTAAATGTTATTTACAATATATTTACATAATAAAAATAAAATAAAACCATAAAGAACATAATAAAATAAAATAAAGTAGAAAAATACATAGATAAATATATAATACATATACCTATGTAATAAATATATCTATTTGTTAAGTGTAAATATTATACAGGAAAAATATAATAAAAATATATTTATGTATATAAAAATAAGTTATAAATTATAAAAAAAGAAAATAAAATAATAAATCAAAAGTACAAAATAAAAAATAAAATACACAAAACATAGGTAAATATACCTATAAATAAAACCCTAAAATTAATTTATAATAAAACACCTCAAAAAATAAATAGAAATCAGAATAAAATACTAAAGAAAAATGAATATTTTTTATAATTTAAAATTAATAAAATCATTTATTATTTAATTTCGAATTTACAAATAATTTTATGTCATATTTTTCCTGATTCTTCCACGTGGACCAATCAGATTGAGTCTGCAGTTGACTTCGGTCAACTATCCTTTCCCGTGCCTAGGTCTGACACGCCTATGGTTTTGACATGTTTTCTACCCTTTCCTCGATCGACGTAGCCATCGATTGGGCTTGATTTCTTCGTGATTCCTCCTCCTCGATCCTTGATGATTCACACGAGCTTGATTTCTTGGCCAATGGGCCACTGAATCATTGCCCTTTCCTCGATCCTCCTCACGCCTCAGTCACCCTGTACAAAACCAAGCTCCGATCCTTCCGTTCATTTTGGACCGCCATGAACCGCCTTTTTCCCTTGTTTTAGATCCTCCCTGTGAGCTTTGGATCGACGGTCGTGACAGGACCCTCTCCAGATCTTTGGCAACGAGTTCAGATGGGCTTTAATTTGCTTCCACCCACCTCTGGCGAAGCATCGCTGAGGTACCATTTCTTGTTGTTTTTAGATAGCATTTATCTCTATCTTTTATTTAATGCATTTAGATTAGTGTTTTAGTGAGTACTTTAGAGTTAATAACTGCCCTCGTAGTTTGTCGGAGCTCAGTTCCGGCGAACCCCTTCCACTATGAATTAACCGTGCCTCGACCTGCTTCCACCTCCATTTCGCTTTCCCTTCACTTACTCACCATGTTCCACCTTCCACTCACTCAGATCAATCCCTGATCTGGTCTCCTGGATCTCAAACCCTTCCCCCCCCGATGGAGGTCCACCGTCACATCCGATCTGTCGTTCACCGTCACTAATAACTGCCACCAAGACCCCCTTTTTGCTTGTGAGAACTTTTCTTGTAGGCCCTGGAGGCTCAAGGCCACTTGAGCGGGTCGATTTTGGACAAGACATAGGTACATGGAGCCCATTCCTTCCCTGAGCTTGTTGGTCGTCGCCTGGGAACTGGCGTACCTTCTGAAGACACCTGTAGACAGAGGAACCCTCCTGCTCCATTTTGTAGCCCTCGGAGCAGATTTAAACCACTGGAGTCGTACCATACAGTCGATCAAAGCTTGCCCCATGCTATGTTCTTCCCCGTTCTTACAGGGAGTTTTAGAGCCGTCAGATCGAGCATCGACGCCAGAACCTCCAGTGGTCGATGGATGCATCATCTCCCGACCATTGATCCCTGCTCTGAGATCTAATCTGATCCATCCAAGGCCGAACTGATATCGTGCGAGGAAGACGCGACACGTGGTAAGTGGACGATCCAGACTGTCTGTCTCCGCGCATTAGAGGGGTATTTTGCAGTTGTTGCCTCAGTTTTTGTATTTTATTAATTAGTATAGAAACTTTCATCTGACATTTGTATAGTTTTGCAATAATTGCATAAAAATCCTCGTAGTTTTATTAATTGTAGTTGAGTCCTGTCCATGTCACCTCACATGCGGTCTCACAAGAGGTGTGTTGATGGAATTTTTACACTTGAGCCCCTACGTGTATTTCTATTTCATTTGGCCTAAGAAATTTAAATTATTATTATAATATTTTGGAAAATTTCATTTTCACCCCTACGCTATGGTTTATTTATATATATGCCCCTACGTGTTCATGCATTTTTGTTGGTTTTCTTTATTTATTAAAAATATCATTTGTGCTCAGAAAAATCCCAAAAAATAGGATTAAGCTCCTGATTGCACACACTTTTATGTCATATTTTTTTTCAATTAAGACTTTTAGTATTTATTAAAAATCAAATAAAGCACAAATATTTCTTGTTTAACTTAAAAGACCCATAGAACTATAAATATTTTGAAAAAATCCCCAAAAATGAAGTTTGTTTATTTAAGTATTTTGAACCTTTAGACCAAAAACACTAAAAATAGAAAAATAAAACTCTTAATAATTAAATGCTCCAAAATTCACTATAAAAGTCTAAAAAATTCCTAAAAACTCTAAAAAATATCATTTTCTATTTTATAATTTTCTCTATATTATTGTCTATCTGTTAAAATTTATTTGAAGAATTTTAGACATCATTTGATATTTTTCATCTTCATTTCAATTTTGGCCAATTATTAAATCCCTGATTTGGGATAATTTTTTACTTTAAAATCCGTAAAAAGTAGCAAAATTTCCTAAAAAACTACAAAATTTGTAAAAATATATATAATAAAAAAAGATTTTATTTTCTATATTTTGATTATTTTTAATTGTATTTATAATTACATTAGCTTATATTGTATATATAGTCTTATATATTATATATTCTATATTTAAAAAGAAAAGGTAATTAAAAATTTGAAAAATATAAAAAGAAAATAAAAAATCAGAAAACTAAAAACAATTAAAATATATAAAAACAAACATTAAATATATATATATAATTAAAATCCACAAAAATAATAAAAATTTAGACAAGAAGCACACATCACATTCTTCGCATTAATCTGCATAATCTATCCATTATGCTCCCAATGTTCGACCTCTACATACTTGCATACTATAAGCATTTATTTTAGAGTTATAATAAATTTAACTCCACATATTTTGCCTTTATTGCTTAATTCTGATTGTGGGTTAATTGTTGATTTTCTGGGATTTTGTGAGCGATCACTTCAGCGACGTTGTAGTTTTCGCCTTGTGTAGTCTAGACCCTCGCAAAATCTCAGTTATCAACGCAGTCGGTGCCGTCGTTGATGAGAAATCTGAGGTACTTGTCCTGCCGCTCACGGTTCATGACTACGCCTAGGGCTTTGGCTCGGGCAACGGCGAGCGGTGTTCCCGGCGGGCGGGATGCGAGGGAAAGGAGAGAGGAGGCCATGAGTTCTACCGCCACTGGAGGATGGGAGAAGGGGGCTAATGGATGGCCGAACATGCGGTGGCCTGGCTGGAGTGTTTGGGGCTTTGGTGCTGAAGCAGGAACATAGTCACCGAGAATTTGTAGTCGTTAGGAAGTGTTTTTAAACGTAAATCTTTCATTCGTTAACATCGTACAAACCTACAAAGAACTTCCCTCTAGTTTTGTTAAACTGTCTTGACCGGTCGGTCTGATTGGTTCAACTGATGAAATGGACTCAGATCGGTTCAGTTATCTGGATTTCACCGATTCAGTTCAAGTATTGATTTTTTGGGTCCAATCATTGGTTCAACAGGGTATCTATATTCCGATCCAATCAGGTTCAACCGAATTTAAATCAGAATTCAAGTTTGATTTTATTTAAAAATGTATATTTTTTGTGGGAGGTGAAGCTCAACATGAGCATTACCCTCGACCACTTACCAACCAACTCTGCTACAATCACTTCTTGTTATAAATTGGTTTCAATGATAAATATTCAATAATAACACTATACAATATTTAATTTAAATATTATATATGCATTGCGTTTAATGTTGTATATGTTAAAATAGTATACATAATGTAATATATTTACGTTATATATGCATTTTTATAACTACATATAAAAATATGTATCATATATGTATCCTATAGATATTGCATATGTTTGTTTCTATATTTACATATTTTATTTATTCACATGTCTTTGCTTATATCTATGTGGTTATTTTTGTATATGTATTTACAATATATGTACATGCAAAAGTTTATACATACAAATACAGAATAAGAAAAGATTTGCATGCTAATATAAGCAATTATAAATTTATAACTTTGCTATCTTTTTATTGATCTTTGTGTGTGTATTATGTTTCTATCAACAATTTGAATGATATTTATATGTTTACATATGAGTTTATTTATGCCGGTTCGATCGGCTGGTTCAACTACTTTTTACTCACCAGCTTGATTTTATCCAGTTCAAAAAAAATATTGATGTCATCGTTCAATTAAATCGGTTTAATTCCATGGTCTAAACCGATTCAACCTTTTTTCATAAAGTTTCTGGTTCAGCATCTGCTTCGGTTCAATAACACTGCTTCCAACTATTAAAGTACAATACAAATGGGAAGGAAACTATAAAATAAAAGCGAATAAAAATAAAGATAACTACGAAGGGGAAAAATATTACCATTGTTGGAACTAACTGCCTTAGCTAAGTTCGTCCGAGAGATCGTGATAAGCCGATAAACAAACAAGAAATAGAAAATAAATTTTACCCGTCAATTTGTAGATCAAAATGGGATTTTATTTTTTTTTCTAATGTATAAAAAATGAGTTTTTTATATTTGGGGCTATTATTAGTGTGACATTGATTCCCAATCACCTAAATCCCTCGACTTCTTGACCCTTTACCCAATATTAATATCCTCATCTACTGATTCTAGGCCATGGCTTAAGTTAAACCACTCTAATTAGAAAGCTCGACCATGAGAGTCTCTATCTCTTCATGCATCATAGTCAGCTCCTTGGATTACTATATAATGCCCCGATCTAAAATTAAAAGATCCGACTAAATACTTTTAAATCCACAAATCTTGAGATTTAGATTTTTAACTACTCACGTAGAAATATTAGACATGTAAGATCACAACATGGCATTTTTCGATAAAAGTTATTGCGAGTCATTTCATTCCATTATCCGAATTAATGCATAATTGTGTTTGCACTATCGGTACGATCTCTCAACAGAAATAACGGTTATACACTAACCATCTTGATATCATATAATTGTTGATTTATAGAACTAAATCAAAGACGTTGGTGCATGATTGTATATTTAAAGAGTTAGATCGATGGCACAACTAACATTGTCAAGTGATATTAAAAAAAAAGATCTTCAGTTTACCAGAGATGTCTCTCTTTTATAAAAAAAATGATTATGTGACTGACATTCTCGATGCATGTCCTATGCATAGGAATATACATCCGGATGTTTCTGAGGAGTAAAAAAGAGTTAGCTTGATGAGATCGGTATACTAAAAACACATATCATATACCATCACGAACAAACAAAAATCCTTTGATTGGAGAAATATATGCTTATATATGATGGTGTTATTTGAATAACCAATAGGTTGATGGTCTGACAGGATCTATATACCGACGAGCTGGTGTACATATGAGTAACATGAGATGTATGACATGTCAAATGAATCATACATGTTTATACTTACTAAATCGGAAGATGGAAGCTCACTCATAAGATATCGAGGTCACAATGAATTCCATAAATTGTCAATTTTTTAAAATCTGATAAGAATGCAAAAATATTAATATATACTTTTAGAAAAAATATGGTTGATTTTATCACCTAATGGTTCATTGAGAAATTTATTAATAAGCCTTTGAACGAGATATCCAAATATGAGATTGAACTTTGAGTTATTCATAGTCTTCATTCTCTTGATTCATCATTTATTTCATTCGTGATTCATTTATTTTACATGTGTATCGTGTTTAGTAAAGACTATAAGGACATAGTTTGATTTAAGCATACGTTGACATTTGCATTAGTGGCAAACAAGTAGATATTACTGCCCTACATTGGCCGAATAGGGTAACCTTGAGGATTATTCAAATGAATTTCATCGGGATCGACCTCTCGTTTGATTAAATAAACATTGAGTTGAATGTATAATGGAAACATTTTTTCCTCATGGGAGGAAGCCAGGGCGGACTCACGAGAGGATATTAGCTACGTTCTTCAGAGCTTCAACCATCTTATTAAACATGGAATGAATCATACAAAGATAAAACAAAATACATACACGTATAATAACGCGTGACGTATAATAACGCGTGGAAAGAGAGAGAGCTGTGAAAAGAAAATTACACAATCCTAACTTGGCTTCATATTGAGCATTTCATCTTTCCACTGATGAAATTGATGACAAATGAGACAGTTGATAGTGATAGAAGGCAGGGTTTTAAAAACCGAACTGGACATCAAATTGGACATGTATTGGTTTTTTATTTTTATGGTCAGACTAATGGGACCGACCGGACGAACCTGTGATGACGTCAGTAATTCAAAAAAATCGGAAAAGGCTGAACCGTTGTATTGTTGGTTTGGTTCACACGATTCAACCGGGTCGAACCGAGTTAGGCCGGTATATCATACAAATAAATACGAAAAATGTGACACCATATCTTTCGAGGATTTGTTTACTCTCTTCCTTCCAAGTTTTTCCAATAACACTTATACCACTATTTTTAATACAATTGCATGTGCTCCCATAATTTTACAAAATCAATAGTAGTGGCTTTTTATTAGTACACTTGTACTCCCATTTTACACCAACATAAGCATGATATTGTGAATTTTTAAAGAAAATATACGAGCACAAGTGAAATTGCTTAAAAGTTAGGTGTATAAATGTTCTTAAAAAACTCGAAAGGACATAATAATCATATTTCATAAAATTTATATAAATATATATATGCGATGTAAAAAATTAATAATTTTAAAACTATTTAACTCTAATTAACAACAAATGTTGTTAATTTATTGCTTCTCATAGTATGATTATTTGTTTGTTATTGTTATAAGTTGACAACCTCATACACAATGTGGGAAGAGAGAGGAAATGCTCATATGGCAGGAATAGACAAACGATAATGAGTCATTGGCACATATGAAGGAGAAGCGATAAAGAAGTACTATACTATGGGTTAGAATGAGACTAGATTATTAATATTTCTGGAAAAAAAACTATTTTGTTTATCTTGTGGAAATTATTTTTTTTGTCAAAAAATGGGTGGTCGGATTGATGATTTGGTTCAATCGGATTGTGATCAGTTTTGACTGTTTTTTTTCTGAGTAAAAATTGGATGGTTGGACTATTTTTTTCTTTGATTCTTGGTTTAACCGGTTCAACTGTCTTGTTCGGTTCAGTTTTTAAAACCTTGACAATATGGCACATCTGCCTTCTTCAATAACTGGCAAAATCCTTATATAGCTCCCCATTCATCATGTAAATCTATATTAAAATCCAAATCAACAGCATCTATCGCGATCTCAACAATAGGATTTGTCTGAAGAGTAGAATCTTGGTTAGCATATCATGTCCAATTAAAAATTCATTTCTATAAAGCTATAATTGAACATCATCCTTACTATTTTTTATTAGATGTCACTTACTACATAACATACAATAGTGTCATTCAAACCCACAACATGTGTACCATGAGAGAATCACTACAAGAAAAACGAGTTGTGGTCACAGAATTTGGATCCGGAAACTTGTGGTCATGATAATTTTGTGGCCACTAGTTTGTATAGCCTTAATTTCGTGGACAAAACCTTCAAAGATGGAAAGACGACATTCATCCCAAAACTATGGCCACAACAATTTCTGTGGTTACTTGTAGTAGGCACAACATATTCGTGGTCAAAGAACTCTCGCGACGAGACTTGCAGCTACAATTATATGCACGAAGTGTTATGACCAGAGCCAATTTCGTGGCCACAAGCTCCAGATCCATAGGCATATGTTTGTGATCACAATTCATTTTCCTTGTAGTGAATGCAAATGTTATAAGTTCTTCGACGCCAAGCTCGAACAACCCTAATATTAGACCATTTACAAAATGATTATGCATCTACTTGTAGTGAGTTCTAATGATTTTCAAAATAAAATAGTTTTTTGTACTTACTAAGCATATTTGAACAGAAAGAATGTAGTACATTGGCCTAAAATTAATGAAATATAACTAGAGGAAGTGAAGAGAATTGGTTTTCTGTTGTTGCTCAAATCCATCCATAAAGATTTGGACATACTAAAAGTTGGTAGCTGTTATATGCAAGTTTATATTTGCACAAGTTTGGTAGCATCTCCAACATCCATTCAGTATATATCCTATCAATCAAATCTTAATTAATTAGGTTTCATATAGTGTCTTGAAAGTAACACCAATGAAATGTGATAAAGGTTAGTTTGGTGTACCAAATAGGAGAAGGAGACATGCTTCCGAATATTAGCCATACAAAACTTACATTACATGTAACAACTTCGTCCTTCTAACTATGTTCATATTTTCATATATTTATTGGCAGATGACTTACAAACTAAGGAAAGACAATATATATGGTAAATTATACATACAAATTTGTCTTGCATGTATAAGTGGTAAGTATGCAGTATATAAGATATTTGTACAATGTGGTCACAAATGTCATCGAATATTATGTAAACTGGCTTGTTCATATGGTTAATTTGGACCTAGGTGCTCCTAATATCATGAAGTAGAAAACATGTGTGTGTAAAATATGCATGCATGTGTATGCATTAGTAATAGGTATGCGCTTGCATATATAAAAATTCCACGATCATTGAACATAGATTTCTCATCCTAAGTGAGTAAATTTTTGTTTGGAGAAAAAAAGAAGAAAAAACATACAAGAAAGGTACAAAGTTTCTCCCATGTTATACACACCACCTGCTATGCAGGAAATTTTTTAATAATAATTATTAATTAATTCGTAATTAATTAAATAGGTATGGAGTTGAATTATTTAAAATTTTAGGCATCCATCGGTACATCAGGTACTGATTTGGATGATCAAGTCCAAATCGACAGCGTATGGGCCGATTCGGAGAACCATGCCCAAATCATCACCTTCTCCAATATTTAATGGTGGACATAATTGCCCAAATCATAACCTTCTCGGTGAATATTAAATAATCAAGAGAACATGCATGCATGGCCTCGACTTTAATCCATGCATGTTTTTTTTTTGAAATTTACACCTTCCCCCTCCGTCTATATGATGAATATTAAATTACCAAGAGAACATACATGCATGGCCTCAACTACAATGCATGCATCAACTTTAACATGTTTTTTTGGTATTTATACCTTCTCCCTCCTTCTATATGGTGAATATTAAATGACCAAGAGAACTTGCATCCATTGGCCTCAAAACCTCCTATCAAGATCATCATTAAATATTGGCGAAGAGGTACTATCCAAATCAGCATGTGACGTGCTGATTTGGGCATGGCTCTCAAAATCGGCACATGAGGTTCCGATTTGGGCATGGTTCTCCAAATCGACATCTCATGTGCTGATTGATGTCTAAAATTTTAAATAATTCAAACTCACTGCTTATTTAATTAATTATGAAATAATTAATTAATATTATTATAAAAAAGTCCACTATATAGGACAACACACCATCCGACATGGAAAGGCGACATTGTGTGAATAGTTTTATTTGAATCTAAAATAGTTAGCATATTAATCTATTTAGTCAAAAAATAAAGTGACATAAGTAACATTAATTACAATTTTATGTGATCAATTATTATAAAAAGTTCGAAAGAAACTATTTCTTACAAAAAGGGCAGAAATTCTTGTTTCTATACTTACTTATATAAATACACATGTAAAGCTACATATATAGGGATGAGAATTGGGCCGAGTCAACTCTACTAAGCCTGAAACCTGACCCTCGTAACCCAGCCTGGCCCAAGCCCAAACAACAGATCGAGTCTGGGTCGCTGTGATGTTTTGGACGGGCTTGGGCCAAGGTTGATCCAATCCCTATCCATCATCCTAGAAAAGTTAAAAAAATGATATAAAATATATGTATAATGATATAGGTTTTAATGTTCTCTGGGAAAAATCTTGTGGGGTAATTTGGTTTCCATTCATTTTAAAGTGCTTGGTTAATATGAATGCACTATGTTATATTGAATAAATCTCTAATTTATGAGACCTTTTATAACAAAGTATATGTGTGATGTATAATACTTCCCAGGCTCTTATAAAAGAATATTGGAGCTTTACCCTCCAATAACATATTAGAAGAGCATGTGTTAATTGTATTTTTTTTACGAATGAGAAACTTAAGAGATCATCAAGTGTTATTAGATGTGTATGATGTTTGGGACAACCCTAAGGATGAGCATCAGGCCAGGCCCCTTCGTATCCAAGGTGAACAAACCCAAGACTCACTAAAATTAATGAGCCATGAGTCGGGTTGGATGCCGCATTTTTTCATCGCGGTCCATGGCCTGGCCCGAAGTATTGAGTTCTCGGTGTAACTTTAATCTAAAGTTCTCGGTATAACTTTAATCCTTGTCTTCCACAAAATAAAATCTTAATGCATGAAACTTTTGTTGAGCTTCTGAAAATATTGGGCCACCTGATTCTATTTTTTGTGATGATATTATAAATTATTTTTAAAATATTAGAAAACTATATGGTCCGGCTATAAGTAATGTATGATTCTCTAGTTTGGTTCATATGTTTTATTATGTTTACGAAACAGGAAATGTGCTAATAAATTGTCAATTTTGCAGCAAGCCGAGCAAGCCAACAGGCGCGCAGTATTGTAATTTTGTATATTTTAGTGCCCTATCTAATGTAAAATCCCGGGTCTGCCACTAAGAGAGACCTTCCAATTGAGAATGTCCATCGTGACCTACCACAAAAAAACTTTGTTAAAGGACAATATAATGTATAGTTCCTCGACTAGGCTTCTCTCACTTGTGTATGGTCATGGGATCATATAATATAGTATAACTCATAGGCTCACTAAGGCTCCGTTTGGTTGCAGGGTTGGGCAGGGTTGGGTTGTCCCAACCCGGGGTACCCCTCCTTCCAACCCTCTCAATCCTCCTCACAGTTTACTATTCACAGGAGTACCCCAACCCAACTTTGCCCAACCATGCAACCAAACGAACCCTAAATATAAAGAAAGAAAGAGAATATGCCTCTCGAAGTCGTGGTATGTGCGCATATTGTCAATAATGATTACACGGACGAACTCTCATACTTCTCCTGTCATTTGCGACCAATGGTAATTGTCCGGATAGATGTTCTAAGCAGGCAAGCCAGCTTAGATCATCGTTATATCTCATCAGTCAACAAGGATTTGCCAAAGCCTACCACTAAAATCAATACATAAAAAAATTGAGAACTAGTCTTGCATAAACTTAACTAGCATAACCTCCTTTATGCATTTTTGTGTGTTGCTAAAAATGAGATGGTAAGCTTTTTATCTAGGACATGAGTTGACATGATATAACTTTCTTAATTGTAGACATCAATGATAAATATCAGTGAAAGTAGATTGTTAGAAAAACTACATTAGACTAGCTGAAAAAATAGAAACCCTAAAAAAGTGTTTAAAAACTCTTTCACAATATTAATAATGCCTGATTTTCTCTAACCGATAAATAGAGACGGAGACAAGGGGGCGGGAGGGGGCTTGGCCCCCCGTCTCCCAATTAAACCTTACATATATTATATTATTATAATAGAATATGATTTATATATAAAATAGTTAACTATAAATAATAATAAGTTATATATAATGGCCCCTCATCTCTTATTTACCAGCTCTATAGATATGGATATATCTGTATACGATCCACCATTGTATCCATATCAAACAGATTTTTATATCTATATCCGCATCTATTTTCAAATGGATACATACCGATATCACATTCATATCAACAAAAATCTATATTCATATATGTATATCCATTTTTATATGTAAATATAGTTGTACATTTATTTTTAACGTTATGTAACATAATTATGTACCTTCTTTTTTCATATTTCGTATAATTGTTATGATATAAGCACATTTGGAATATTATATCATTTGTATTCCATTCAATACATGTATATTTGAACTAGTATATAGAGTATTTATAGTATTATTCCTATGCGATCAATATCCATTTTATATCGATATCCTTTTTTTACGGATATTGTAATATATTTTTCATCCGTCAATATCTTTATATGCACCACATTCGTATTTAAATCAAATAAGGATATTGGAACACTATCTCCATATCAGTATCCATCTGCCTGCATCCCTAATCCCTCCTATCGCCCAATAAAAAATCGAAATATGACATGAATGCAATAATCTAATTATCAACATATTTAAGTTTTACATAACTACATGTTACACATAACCCGACAACAAAATAATTACATAGTGATTTTTTAATTCATTACCATAACGTCCTTTTTTAAATTATTAATGACATGTATTATTTCATTGTGAAACGATCTTTTTTATCCATAATTTAAAATTTGAGGACTAGTGTGCGATAAAGTACAAAGATGCACTACAAGAAGCTGTACCTAAGACAACGAAAAATCTGAACATTCCTTGCCATATCTTCCGATGTTAGAGATATAACAACGAATATTATTCGTTGCCAAATAATCTTTTGTACGTATAATTAGCAACGAATGTCGAATTTATTGTTAAATGTCCATATAATGATGATTTTTCTGTTGATTTATTCGTTAAAATTCACACTTATTGCTGCTAAATTTTAGCGACGATTAGAAGAAAAAGTCAACGAATAATCGTTGTTATATGATTTGTTGTGAAGAACATAATAACGGATATCACTATTCATTGTGAATTTAATGAAGTAAGCGACGGATAATATTCATTGTTATATATTTAGCTACGGATGATATGACAACAAATATTAAATTTTGTGTTGTCTTAGGTCAATTTTCTTGTAGGGATGAGAGAGTAAACAATTGAGATGGAATATATAAGTTTAAAAAATTCGAACTTTGGTCTTTGTTCAGATATTTGATGGATTGGGTTGGATTGCAAAAAGTTGAAATCAGTTAAGGTTGGATTGAACATGAATTTACCTACAATCTGATCCATATGCACTCCTAATATGCAATATTGTACGAAATTGGTACATATATAATATATATATATAGGGAATTTATCCAGAGAGCACTGTGCCGATTTAAGTTCAAATGAGCCCTTGCTTTCATCCTTCCGATCATGATCTAATGATCCTATTTCATCTCATCCATTCCCTTTTTTTAGCATCAATCCTTACCATAACAAACTCCCCCCGCATTCTCCTCGTGACTGATTTCCTTTTTTGATTCGCAATTAAGTCTTTCCGACGTTGCATTGTTTTTATTTTAGAAATTTCCAAAATCATCTATGGATTCGTCTTTGTGACGCCCCGCCCCTCCGGCCACATCGAAACCGACAAGGACGGGAGCATCGGACCTACGGTCCCATTATGCCCATGATCTATGATACTCAGCAAACCATCTTCTGCACATTAGATTAACATTTGAAATACAATAACAATAGGAGAATAATAAGAAATGGAAAATAAAATGCAACATCCATTCTCATTAATACTCATCAAGTCCATGTCCATGATATGAGATACATCAGAAAATCTCAAACTTTGTAGAAAAACTCTCCACATATCTCACTATAATGTCTCTCGGTAATAACATAAAATAAAGCGGAAGTAAGTAAATTACTCTAAGCAGGAGCGCCCTGTCTGACGCAAATATGACAAAAAGAAGTCTGATCTCCTCAAATGACCGCTACTGTGGCGGCTGCTGCTCAGGTACACCTGTTGGGTTCACACGAGGGTAACGTTATGAGCAATTGCCCAGTAACGAGACAAACACTATAATGACTAATGTAGGGGTAAGAAAAGAATGTATACTCAACTTTATTTAATGGTACATGCAAAAAAAATAGAAAGAAACACCAAGTCATTCTAATTCACATTGGGTCACATTGATTTTATTTATGTATAAAAATAGTCATTTAAGCTCTGCCACAATGATCTTGATATTTCGACAAGTGGGTTAGGGTCCAAATGGTATAAAATTTTCCGACATCTGGTCATTCATCAATTCGGGTATTATTTTAGCACATGCAAGTACGCAACTCGCAGGCCTCCGCTACGCGGGAACTTGTTTGCCATCTTGGATACACCTCCAAGTATTTCCACCTCAAATTCTCCAACTTCAAACCATATCCCGGAACACCTCTCACAATAGTAATACTCGAAGTAGAATTTAATGCGGCCACATCAATTTTAAATCGAGTCTTAATATCGTGTATAAGTGCGAAATCAAGAACGCCAACCGCGCCACCTGCCTACTCCGTCGAGCGACTCCGGACACAACCGGGCTGCTAGGTGCAACGTCACCCAACTCGTCCGTTGGGGTCGCGGCCTTCTTGGCTTCTACCCGAGGCCCAAGGTGCATGCTCAATCCCTTGCGGCACTAAACTCCGTCTAACCCAATGACATGAAATCATCTCTTCGAATAATAATCACCTCCAATATATACAAAGTTAGTAGCCTATGGAGTGTTTCGAATATTTAACATAATTGAACAACTTCACTAAATATTAGTCAAGGCCTTCACCTTCAAATATCACCTATATACACGAGATTAAAGCCACATATACTACAGAAAATCTAGATCTATTGCAAGTTGGATCGTTTGATATACTTATTGGTGAATTCATACCCCATATTTGTGGTTATCATTATCGTGATTATTCATGACCGCGTCCAACTAACTGATACATTTACTTGGTGCGAGCCTTGTTCAAACATGGATAGCAACTTGAATATCCATAGGATCGAAGTCATGCCACTCGCTAAGATAATTTCCGTTTTACGTAACAAAAATGTGATTATAGATTCTTAATAAAACAGAATCCAAACCCAAGCAGTTGAGCATTACAAGATGAATAACCTGATTGTATATTCTACCAATGTCTAATGGCATCAAAACATCTTGTAAGAGATACGATTACACCGGATAATAGATACGATTAAAAAAATAGGATCTGACAAGGCATTTTGAAGTTTAATGTTCGTAATATACTTATATTCTCCGGAAGCCCAACAAGTATTCCAAACTTAACTTTTCATCAAGTTAATATGTACTTATGGTAGAAACTAATTAATTCTTGGACTATATGAATACCATCCGTTTTTTTTTATAACGCACGAAGGAGACTGTTATCATTAGCTCGTTGATTCCATTACTTGAAAAGGAATACATTTCCAACCGATGGTATTCCCATCTATTTAATGTTATTAATATCACAATGGAACGTAGCATCATTAGAATGTGTAGATTTGTTTAAGAACGAGATTCACAAGGGTCTAGCAATGTTATGAATTTACGAAAATTATCAAATTTTCTCCCAAATCTACACGTAAGCAAATAGATTTATGGGCCCAACAATATTATTACTATTATTATTTTATATCATGAAAGATAATATTCGTCAATGTGATATTGGTACCAATAATAGATAACAATTCACAACCATGCATAATATAGAGAGGAACTTTTTAACATGCAGGTGTTGGCAGAATCAAGATCTCGTAGTTGCCTCCAAATATATCAAGTAGAGATATGCAGATGAAAAACGTGATATGCCTACGAGAAATTTTGACAATACTTGCTAATTTCATGTGATGACAACACCAAGGAGGAGATTGCGCATCGTTACTAGCACATGAATCACATCATACTAATAACCAAGACTCTAGATATGTTAAAGCAAATGGGAACAAAAGACGTGGAAACCAACAGCAAAAGGGGGTATTATCGTTACCTCCGAGGATGTTCCCTCGGGATCTCCTCTCACACGGAATGGTATTTCCGTCACTCGATCGCAGTGCGGAGGCGTGCACCACGGTGACCTTGAGCTTTCCTACGTGATTGTGGTCGCGGATCTTCGATCGGAGCTCCTTCTCCGACGTCAACGGTGGCACTCCGATGACTTCACTAACCAAGATGGTGGTGCTCCAATGAGAGGAAAGGATGGTGGTGGCTAGGGCTTTTAGAGAGCAGCCTACCATCTCCTTTTTATAGAAGGAGAGGCGAATTTGGACCTCCATTCGGATCCGGTTCGGATCCACATATGGATCTCGACCGTCCATCATAAAACATTGATATCTTGGGCTAGAAATGTCAGAATTTGATGTTCTTGGGCTCGTTGGAAAGATCTCGACGAGATCTACGAAGAGGCATGATTATTTAAATTTTTTGGATGTCTTAAATCCTCCAGATTTTTGGAAAACGAAAATACGGGATTTTACATCATAAAAATCTTAAAGGAAGTCTCGTCCTCGAGACGTAGGATTTAACGTATAAGTTTTGAATGAGATGTAGATTCATGCATAAAAATCTTAAAGAGAACAGAACCCATAAAAATCTTAAAGAGGATTGAAGTAGGGTTTCGTGAACATACCTTCAAAAAGATAGGGGTATTTCTGTCGCATATCTGCCTCAGGCTCCCAAGTAGCCTCCTCAACATTCTGACTTTGCCACAATACCTTGACTAAAGGGATGTCTTTCCGTCGTAACCTCTTGACTGCCTGGTCTAAAATCTGCACGGGTGCCTCAGGAAAAGACAAATTTGGTTCAACCGCGAGATCCTCATAGCTAATCACATGTCGAGGGTCTCGAATATACTTCCGAAGGTTTGACACATGGAATACATCGTGCACGCCTGCCAAGTGAGGGGGGAGTGCTACTCGGTATGCTACCTTCCCAATACGAGATAAAATCTCGAAAGGGCCAACGAACCGTGGTGCCAACTTGCCCTTGACACCAAATCTCTGAATACCTTTCATTGGAGATACTTTTAAGAATACAAAGTCTCCGGTATCAAATTCAAGATCACGACGTCTCTGATCAGCATAGCTCTTCTGACGGCTCTGTGCAGTCAATAGTTTCTTCCTAGCCGTTTCCACTGCTCTTGTTGTGTCCTCGATTATTTGAGTAGAATAAATACCCTTGTCACCCACTTCCTGCCAACATAAGGGAGTAGTGCATCTTCGCCCATACAATGCCTCGAAAGGTGCCATACCAATACTAGCATGGTAGCTGTTGTTATAGGTGAACTCCACTAAAGGAAGGTGATCCTTCCAAGATCCTTGCCACTCAATGGCACATGCTCTGAGTAGGTCTTCAAGGGTCTGAATTGTCCTCTCTGATTGTCCGTCAGTCTGCGGATGATAGGCTGAACTAAGACATAGTTCGGTCTTTAGGGCCTTCATGAATTCTCCCCAATAATGCGATGTAAAACGAGAGTCTCTATCAGATACAACCTCCTTGGGAATCCCATGCAAGCGAATCACATGCTGAATATATAACTTGGCCAGATCTACCGGAGTGCATGTCATGTTCACGGGAATAAAATGTGCAGACTTGGTCAACCTGTCCACAATAACCCAAATGGCATCATGTCCACCTACTGTACGAGGCAAGGATGTCACGAAGTCCATAGAGATACTTTCCCATTTCCACAACGGAATAGGAAGTGACTGTAACAAGCCAGGAGGACGCTTGTGCTCCGCCTTCACCAATTGGCACGTAAGGCAACGAGTAACATATTCTGCAACATCTCTCTTCATCCCCTCCCACCAGAAGTGTTGACGGAGGTCTCTATACATCTTGGTGCTCCCTGGATGGATAGATAATCTAGAACAATGAGCCTCATCTAGGATGTCTCTCCTTAACTCGCCATCATCAGGGACACAGACACGGTCCCCCTTCCATAAGATGGACTCACATACTCTGAATCCATCAAACTCCTCCTTCAGGCATCGATGGAATAAGTCTTGTAATTTTTGATCTGTTTGCTGTCCATGCACAATCCTACCCCATAGTCCACTATACTTGGCAGGTACAGTTACAGTGTCTGTAGTACTGTCAAAGGGGTGCCACTCACTAAGTGCTGCGAGCATATCCCATGTCTGTAGCCATGCTGCGGTGCCCTCGGTATGTGCTCTTCTACTCAACGCATCTGCCACTACATTCCCCTTACCCGGATGGTAAGAGATAGTGCAGTCATAATCCTTCAACAGCTCCATCCATCGCCTTTGCCTCATATTCAACTCTCGCTGGTCAAAGATATATTTGAGACTCTTGTGATCTGTAAAAATCTCAAATGTGACCCCATATAAATAGTGACGCCATATCTTCAACGCGAAGACTATAGCTGCCAACTCCAAGTCATGAGTAGGGTAGTTCCGTTCATGATTCTTTAATTGTCGTGATGCATATGCCACGACATGACCACGTTGCATCAACACGGCTCCTAAACCCTCCTTTGATGCATCAGTATACACTGTAAAGTCTAAGGGGCCCGAAGGAAGGGTGAGAATCGGAGCACTGGTCAGTCTTTCTTTCAACGTACGAAAGCTCAGCTCGCACTTGTCGCTCCAAAAGAAAGGGACATCTTTCTGTGTCAGACGAGTAAGGGGTAGAGCCAGCTGCGAGAAGCCCCTAACAAAACGCCTGTAGTAGCCGGCAAGGCCTAAGAAGCTGCGTATCTCGGTAACTGTCTTGGGCTGCTCCCAGGACATGACTGCCTCTATCTTGGCTGGATCAACCGCCACCCCTACTCCTGAAATTACATGACCGAGGAAAGCTACTTCGGTAAGCCAAAATTCACACTTGCTGTATTTTGCATACAACTTGTGTTCTCTGAGTGTCTCAAGAATAATACGCAGATGCTGCTCATGCTCATGCTCATCACGTGAGTAGATCAAGATATCATCAATGAACACCACCACAAAACGATCTAAGTATGGACGGAAAATTCTGTTCATCATGTCCATGAACGCAGCAGGTGCGTTCGTGAGTCCAAACGGCATAACCACAAACTCATTGTGGCCGTATCTGGTACGAAAAGCAGATTTAAGCACATCCGCGTCCTTAATTCTCAATTGATGATAACCCGATCGTAGGTCAATCTTTGAGAATACTGCTGCACCTTGCAATTGATCGAAAAGATCATCTATTCGTGGAAGTGGGTAACGGTTCTTTACCGTCCTTTTATTCAATTGCCTATAGTCGATGCACAAGCGCATAGACCCATCCTTCTTCTTTACGAAGAGGACCGGTGCTCCCCAAGGTGATGTACTAGGACGTATAAATCCCTTTTCCAATAACTCCTGCAGCTGTACTTTGAGTTCCCTGAGTTCGGCTGGTGCCATTCTATATGGAGGAATGGAGATCGGTTGCGTGTCGGGTATCAAAGTAATCTCGAACTCGATCTCCCTTTCTGGTGGTAGTCCAGGTAATTCCTCTGGGAATACATCAGGAAAATCTCGTACAATTTTGACGTCTTCAATCATACGATCTTCGACGGGTAACTCCACAATATGGGCGAGAAAACCTATGCAACCCTGATCGAGCATGTGTTGGGCCTTCAATGCCAAAACATATAAGACCTCACTATCTGAGGTACGTCCATCAAACTGAAAGGTAGGTATGCCTGGGAGACGGAACACTATCGTCTTCTCGAAGCAATCAAGGCATGCGTGATAATGCTCGAGCCAATCCATACCTAGGATGACATCAAAATCTTCTAACTGAATGAGTAAAAGATATGCGGGCAATATGTGTCCGCCGATCTGCACTGCTACATTCTCCACTGCTTGTCGTACTATGAATAATTGGCCCCCTGGGCCCTTGATGTAGTATGGAGATGGAACACAGACTGGCTCTTCACCTAACTTGGGCACTAATCGATGTGCTAAAAAGGAGTGCGTAGCTCCCGAATCAAATAAAGCATGTAATGATATACCATGCACTGAAATCATACCTCGCACTACAGCTCCTGAGGCGTGGGCCTGCTCCTGTGTGATTGCGTTCAACTGTCCCTGAGGCTGTGGAGGGGCGTTAGAACCTGCAGCACTGAAGGTTGGTCGTGGTGGAGGACGTTGAAAACCTCGACCCCCACGGCGGGAAACTGACCCGTGTGACTGTGCAGAAGAGAAAGTTGGTCGTATACTTGGTGGGTGGCCACCTGAGTTGCTGGAAAGTAAAGGACACTTGGCCTTGAAATGGCCCGGCTGTTGGCAGTGGAAACATCTGCGATCTCCTGGCTGAGAGAAGGAGCCTCCTGAGACAAGGCTAGCACCTCCTGTCTTACGGCTCTGTGAGTGTGTCGAAGAGCGGAAGGAAGTAGTACCACGGCTCGCCAAACCCTGCCCCAAAGTGGGTGTAGGGGCAAATCTGCTAACGGTAGGAGTAGTAGCCACTGGGTGGAAACGACGCTCTCTACGAGCTCTGTAGAAATCTCGACGAGCAGATCTCGTGGGCTGAGGTGGTTGGAAATGTGATGGACTCCCCTGAAGCCGACTATGGGTTGCCTCCATCTTGGTAGCTTTAGCAGCTACCTCCTTGATGGAAGTGAAATCTAATGCAGATAGCTGGTGTTGTACATCATCACGCAGTCCCCGGATAAACTTCTGTAAATTTTCCTCGGGAAAAGCAGTAGTCGCTGGTGAGTGGCGGGAGAGTTCAGTGTAACGAATGAGATACTCTTGGGCCGTCATTGACCCCTGCTTCAGCTCAGCAAATAACCTCCTCTGATCCTCAACCCAGTGATCAGGATAGAACTGACTACGGAACTCATCAAGAAAAATTTCCCATGTTATGGGATCCTCCAGATGTTCTTTGGTGGCGAACCACCAACGCTCAGCATAACCTGCTAGTGAGAACTCCACAAATGTAAGCCAAGACTCTTCAGGAGGATGAATCATCCTCAACACCTTAGATACGTGATCCAGCCATAGCTCAGCCTCATCTGGTGTGCCGGTGCTAAAGAATTGTGGCACCTTAGATCTCTGATATGCTGCGTAGGTCGTCTGATGTTTCTGCAGCGTCTCTAGGTCATCTGATCCTTCCGGGTCCAGAGACACCGAAGGATGAACACTGCCCTCCTCCTCACGAGAGGGCTGGTACGAGGAATCATCCTGCTGGAGGAGCCTTTGCTCCAATACCTCCTGACGTTGTTGTATACCCTGTACGGCCTGAACTAGCAAAGCCAACTGCTGTGCAATATCAGGGTCAACACGAGGCGGCATGATTCCCTGCGAGAATCATTATATTAAAAATTATTTCTATGGTTAGAGAGACAATGGACACTTTAAACATGACTTTAATTATTCTCCTTACTAACGACAAGGTCAAGAGACTCTGTCACTATATTTATAGTTCAAATATTGTTAACAATTCTAATATGCAAAAGAGAGAATGGAGTATCGGGCTCTGATACCATCTGTGACGCCCCGCCCCTCCGGCCACATCGAAACCGACAAGGACGGGAGCATCGGACCTACGGTCCCATTATGCCCATGATCTATGATACTCAGCAAACCATCTTCTGCACATTAGATTAACATTTGAAATACAATAACAATAGGAGAATAATAAGAAATGGAAAATAAAATGCAACATCCATTCTCATTAATACTCATCAAGTCCATGTCCATGATATGAGATACATCAGAAAATCTCAAACTTTGTAGAAAAACTCTCCACATATCTCACTATAATGTCTCTCGGTAATAACATAAAATAAAGCGGAAGTAAGTAAATTACTCTAAGCAGGAGCGCCCTGTCTGACGCAAATATGACAAAAAGAAGTCTGATCTCCTCAAATGACCGCTACTGTGGCGGCTGCTGCTCAGGTACACCTGTTGGGTTCACACGAGGGTAACGTTATGAGCAATTGCCCAGTAACGAGACAAACACTATAATGACTAATGTAGGGGTAAGAAAAGAATGTATACTCAACTTTATTTAATGGTACATGCAAAAAAAATAGAAAGAAACACCAAGTCATTCTAATTCACATTGGGTCACATTGATTTTATTTATGTATAAAAATAGTCATTTAAGCTCTGCCACAATGATCTTGATATTTCGACAAGTGGGTTAGGGTCCAAACGGTATAAAATTTTCCGACATCTGGTCATTCATCAATTCGGGTATTATTTTAGCACATGCAAGTACGCAACTCGCAGGCCTCCGCTACGCGGGAACTTGTTTGCCATCTTGGATACACCTCCAAGTATTTCCACCTCAAATTCTCCAACTTCAAACCATATCCCGGAACACCTCTCACAATAGTAATACTCGAAGTAGAATTTAATGCGGCCACATCAATTTTAAATCGAGTCTTAATATCGTGTATAAGTGCGAAATCAAGAACGCCAACCGCGCCACCTGCCTACTCCGTCGAGCGACTCCGGACACAACCGGGCTGCTAGGTGCAACGTCACCCAACTCGTCCGTTGGGGTCGCGGCCTTCTTGGCTTCTACCCGAGGCCCAAGGTGCATGCTCAATCCCTTGCGGCACTAAACTCCGTCTAACCCAATGACATGAAATCATCTCTTCGAATAATAATCACCTCCAATATATACAAAGTTAGTAGCCTATGGAGTGTTTCGAATATTTAACATAATTGAACAACTTCACTAAATATTAGTCAAGGCCTTCACCTTCAAATATCACCTATATACACGAGATTAAAGCCACATATACTACAGAAAATCTAGATCTATTGCAAGTTGGATCGTTTGATATACTTATTGGTGAATTCATACCCCATATTTGTGGTTATCATTATCGTGATTATTCATGACCGCGTCCAACTAACTGATACATTTACTTGGTGCGAGCCTTGTTCAAACATGGATAGCAACTTGAATATCCATAGGATCGAAGTCATGCCACTCGCTAAGATAATTTCCGTTTTACGTAACAAAAATGTGATTATAGATTCTTAATAAAACAGAATCCAAACCCAAGCAGTTGAGCATTACAAGATGAATAACCTGATTGTATATTCTACCAATGTCTAATGGCATCAAAACATCTTGTAAGAGATACGATTACACCGGATAATAGATACGATTAAAAAAATAGGATCTGACAAGGCATTTTGAAGTTTAATGTTCGTAATATACTTATATTCTCCGGAAGCCCAACAAGTATTCCAAACTTAACTTTTCATCAAGTTAATATGTACTTATGGTAGAAACTAATTAATTCTTGGACTATATGAATACCATCCGTTTTTTTTTATAACGCACGAAGGAGACTGTTATCATTAGCTCGTTGATTCCATTACTTGAAAAGGAATACATTTCCAACCGATGGTATTCCCATCTATTTAATGTTATTAATATCACAATGGAACGTAGCATCATTAGAATGTGTAGATTTGTTTAAGAACGAGATTCACAAGGGTCTAGCAATGTTATGAATTTACGAAAATTATCAAATTTTCTCCCAAATCTACACGTAAGCAAATAGATTTATGGGCCCAACAATATTATTACTATTATTATTTTATATCATGAAAGATAATATTCGTCAATGTGATATTGGTACCAATAATAGATAACAATTCACAACCATGCATAATATAGAGAGGAACTTTTTAACATGCAGGTGTTGGCAGAATCAAGATCTCGTAGTTGCCTCCAAATATATCAAGTAGAGATATGCAGATGAAAAACGTGATATGCCTACGAGAAATTTTGACAATACTTGCTAATTTCATGTGATGACAACACCAAGGAGGAGATTGCGCATCGTTACTAGCACATGAATCACATCATACTAATAACCAAGACTCTAGATATGTTAAAGCAAATGGGAACAAAAGACGTGGAAACCAACAGCAAAAGGGGGTATTATCGTTACCTCCGAGGATGTTCCCTCGGGATCTCCTCTCACACGGAATGGTATTTCCGTCACTCGATCGCAGTGCGGAGGCGTGCACCACGGTGACCTTGAGCTTTCCTACGTGATTGTGGTCGCGGACCTTCGATCGGAGCTCCTTCTCCGACGTCAACGGTGGCACTCCGATGACTTCACTAACCAAGATGGTGGTGCTCCAATGAGAGGAAAGGATGGTGGTGGCTAGGGCTTTTAGAGAGCAGCCTACCATCTCCTTTTTATAGAAGGAGAGGCGAATTTGGACCTCCATTCGGATCCGGTTCGGATCCACATATGGATCTCGACCGTCCATCATAAAACATTGATATCTTGGGCTAGAAATGTCAGAATTTGATGTTCTTGGGCTCGTTGGAAAGATCTCGACGAGATCTACGAAGAGGCATGATTATTTAAATTTTTTGGATGTCTTAAATACTCCAGATTTTTGGAAAACGAAAATACGGGATTTTACAGTCTTCCTGCGAAATCTCAAGATCTCCAGCGCGAAAGAAAGTCGTCTTCAAGTCCTCGATCTGTAAGTTTTTTCGTTGTTTATTAGACATTTATTTATTGTTCTTTTGTAGAATTTGATCGTTCGTTTTTTAGTTCTCATTTTCAGATTCAAATGCGATGGATCATCTGTGAATGGAAACTGATCATGATTACAAAGAAGCAATGATGAACGATGCTTCATGGATGGATTTGAATCGTGAAAAGATCGTATCAAAATGAGCGAAGATGGATGTCTTACAATTGGATTTAGATAGCGAAATCATTATTTCAGAAAAATTATACCAAGTTACTGATAACATTTGCATATGTTACTGATAATATATCAAGTATTACTTTTCTATTTTATCATTCTTACTGATTAAAATCCATTCATAATTACTTATGTATCTTAAGAAAATACAAGTTCTTTCTATCAAATACGAGTTAAGTAATTTATACGTAGCTATCAGTAACACTTGACATATTGCAAGTAACTAAATAGACTTACATCAGTAATTTATACGTAGCTATCAGTAACACTTGACGTATTGCAAGTAACTAACTAGACTTACATCAGTAATTTATACGTATCCATCAGTAACACTTGACGTATTGTAAGTAATTAAATAGACTACATCAGTAATTTATACGTAGCTATCAGTAACACTTGATGTATTGCAAGTAACTAAATATACTACATCAGTAATTTATACGTAGCTATCAATAACACTTGACGAATTGCAAGTAACTAAATAGACTACATCAGTAATTTATACGTAGCTATCAGTAACACTTGATGTATTGTAAGTAACTAAATAGACTACATCAGTAATTTATACGTAGCTATCAGTAACACTTGATGTATTGCAAGTAACTAAATAGACTACATCAGTAATTTATATGTAGCTATCAGTAACACTTGACGTATTGCAAGTAACTAAATAGACTACATCAGTAAAGAAGGCGGGGATGGACATTAGTAACAATCAAAATGAGCATAGTAAAATGGATAATTGTAATCAGTACTTCTTGTATGGACATTAGTAACTTAATTACTGATCTCACAACAATAATTACTAGAGAACTGAATATGTATTACTTGAGTAAGATGAATGAATTACTGATCTCAGTACAATGTAATATTACATATGTAAATTACTGACAACTGTTTCAATATTACTGATCTCGCAACACATAATTACTTAAATATAATATATACATTACTGATCAAATATACAATGACTATTTATTCGAAACAAAATTAAGGATTTGAATTTATCTTTCCAAAACCGTCTTCCTTTTTTTAAGGACTCGATATAATTGGAAATATAAAAGGCTCAAACATATTAATATCCTTCCAAAACCGTGTCCCTCGAAATAGGAAACCATTCAAATGGAAATACACGTGGCGAACCCACGTTTGGTGCTCAAAAAAACTCAAATCGGCACAGTGCTCTCTGGATATGCCCTCTCTATATATATATATCCTTTACATTCCTTCTCAGGGGCGATATAATATTACTTTTTAAAAATCTTAATTTTAATGGTATAACTTAACATTGTGTTAATTAAAGTGTATTTTGATTTGAAGAATTTTGTAACAATCTTTTTGTCAATACAATATTTGTTGGGGTATTTATGTGAAACTATAAGTTTACAAGGGTATCTTCGTGAAATACACTTGTAAACATATTTTAATAATTACAATGAGAAATAGTAACAAAGATAAATTATATATGAGAAAAATGTGGATGCCTCTAGTGGTTGCCCCCGCCCAATTTTTCTCTATTTTTTTTATTTTTTTTAAAAAATACTCCATATATTTTCATCACTATATATCTATAATATGTCATTCCATTTCGTTAGAAATAAAGACTCCTATACCATCCATGTAGAACATGTAATTTTATTGGTTTTAAAATTTTTGTAATCGAGTTGTTTTAGATGGAGGGCATATGGGTTTTTGTTTCTGACGAAATTGAAATGACATATTAGAGGGATATAGTGATTAAAATATATTGATGGAATTTTTCAAAAAAATAAAAAAAAACTTAGAGAAAATGGAGGCAAGGGCAGCTCGTTGGCTGCCTTCTGGAAGTAACCCAATTTCTCATTATATATAGTCTCAATAATTTGGCCCCCCTAAGTAGAAAATCCTGACTTCGTCCCTGCCGATAAATATATGTGGGAGTAGGCATACTGTTCTACCACCATATCATTGAAGTGGATTCAATGATACCAGATTTTGTGTCCCCTTTTTTTGTTAAATGGGACCTACTCAGCCTTTTCTTTGGCTCAGAAAACTGTAACTGCTGCAGAGATTTAGAGACAGCTTTCCAATATTCCAATTTATTTTGCAAAGGATCCTCTTAGATTCTATTCCAAAATCAATCACAATTTCAGCAAACATCCCGCACTCAAATCCCACAAAATCTGTAAAAGGGATGAAACACAATGGATTCACGTTTCACATCTAGTGATATTTTCATTCTCCCCCCTATTTTATAGGCATCAAATAACATCCAGTACACATTTTTTCTGATCATTTTTAAAAGAACTGGTTAGATCCCAATGGATGATGAGCTCAGGGCCGTTTTGTTTAATCCTACAGGTGATCTGCCCGCAGTCAAATCAGATCTCATCTTGTGAATAATTTGGATGGAAATCTCGTACTGTCGTAGCTCCTTTGAAAGAGAGAGAGAGAGAGATAGAGAGAGAGAGAGTATCTGACAGATGGAGCAGTAGCTTTGGATCCCCACCCCAAACACTGGTCCTCTTTTTGATGGGGGTTGCCCCCTTGTGGTGGTCTGCCGGTCTTCCTTTCCAATATTGTCTCCCTCCTCCACAAATCTCTGCAACTGTTGCTCTCCCATCTCCCATTTCTCACTTCCCCAAAAACCACCATGCTATTTTTCTCCACACATGGCTGGAAATACCAACTCAGCCCCATGGTTTCAGATCTGGCATTTATTTGATCCTTGAACAGCAAACATGTGGGGGCTGCCACCACCTTCTCAAGAATTTACTTGTACGGATATGCCTCATTTTGATTATACCTCGTTTTATTTAGTCATGATGATTAATTCAGAAATATGGGGGTAAAAAAATGCCATCTTTTGCACAGAACTTCCAAGTGTGGCCATCTATCAATTGCTCAGTTTTTGGACAGGAAAGATGGTAACTTTGCATTTAAAAAGAAGAAAAGAAACTCATGACTGTCCCCCAAAAGGGGTAAAATATAATCCTTAAACACAGATTTACATACTGAAGGGGATCTGTTTGGCATTTTTCCTCCCCTCCTCTCTGTGCTCCAGTGACCAATCTCATCCTTCTCAGGTCCCAAAGCTGCTGCACAACTTGAACAGTACACTCCCAGCCCTCGGCTAAACCTGCAACTCCTCCACCATTCCCGATTCCCAGTCTCTGGTATTTTTGCTTTGGACGTTTTTGGGCAGGTGGGGAGTTGGTCCTTGAAGGAGAGGTGTAGGGGAGGGGGGTATTTTGGGTATGTAGCGAATCCAAGGCGAATGTTTAAATGTCTTGGCCGTTTTACTTTAGGCAATAATTGCCGAGCACTAAATTCTAATCACCACCACGACGTTGCCCGTCTGTTCCCATTCATTGCCCTCGGGAAACCTTTCAGCTGTTTGTTGGCCATGAGAAAAATCTGAGCTTTTTTTATTTTTGTGCCTGCGAGAGAGAGAGAGAGGAGGAGGAAAAGGGCGCAAAGATCACACCTTTGTTGCAGGATCAGATCGATCCTTGGTGCAGGATCTGGAAGTGCAGCTCTTTTGGATCAAGAAAACCGAAATCTCAAGTGGGTCAATCTCGTCTCTGGGTTTAGGAAGGAGGTGTGGACGCAGATAGGGAGGGAAGTAGCGGAAAAGACGAAGATCGTCAAATCTGTTTGTTTTCTGTGTGTTTTCTCTTTGATACCTTCTCTGTGTGTCTTAATTCGCGTCTCTACACACAAACAAGAGTTCTGGCAAGGCAGAGAGAGGTAGCTGAGGACAAAGGAAGTCCTTGTCCTGGGGCATGAAAGCCTGCTGTTTTGGAGGCAAGATACTCTCTGTGGATCACGATGCTTACTCCTTTCACCATTTGAGTTCATCTTGTTTTTCCCACCCTCCCTGCGGGGGTCGTGCGTGAATGGTAAGAGGATTTGATGCTTTGTCACAGGGTGCTCTCCAATCTCGGTGTCGAGAAGAGAGTGTGGTGAGGAGTTAGTGATGCTGTGTGTGGAGACCAGATCCTACGACTTGTCATAGGCTACTCGTATGATGTGGAGATCTGCACCTGCTGGTGACTTGGTTCGTTCAGCTGTCATTTCCATTTATTGCTTCTTTGATTCTTGCTTTCTGACTGATTGGTTTTTGTTGGCATAAAATATCATTGCTGGTTGCTGCTTTTTGTATCAGATCCCCCCCATATCAGTCTGAGAAATTATAGAACTTCCAAAGAGGGGAGTTTGCCTTTGGATCCAACTTTTTCTTGCATCTTCCCCTTTAATTCCACTTCTGTCGGCTGCGGAGTTGAATGATCCACTGTCCATGTGTTCTTGAACTTATTTCTCCTCTTATGCTCGAAGAAGCCACTTGATGATTTTAGTAGATTCTTTGGCATTCAGAATGTGGCATTCGTGCAATGTATCATGTAGCTTTAGATTTGTGCAACATTTGAGTGTTCTCTTACTTGGATCAATTATGTGCTCATGCAGATCTTGAGTGTGTTTCTAGTTGTTACTGTGATCAGCAAGGTTCCATGCGGGACCTCCTTCAGCCCAAACTGTGGGGATCAGAATCCAAAGGCGTACAGGCCACACAGTGTGACAATTACTGAATTCGGCGCTGTTGGTGATGGTGTTACGCTCAACACGAAGGCGTTTCAGAACGCGATTTTCTATCTGAATTCGTTTGCCGACAAGGGTGGTGCTCAGCTTTTTGTTCCGGCTGGTAAGTGGCTGACTGGGAGCTTCAGCCTCATCAGCCATCTTACCTTATCGCTGGACAAGGATGCTATAATTCTTGGCTCCACGGTGAGTGCGCTTGATGATCTATGCCAAAGCATGTATGAGTGGAAGCATTTTAAGCATGGAAGTTGGTTTTAGGTGCCTTTCTCCTGCATGTGAATGTACATTTTGATTGTTGTGTTGATTGAACTGTCTTCAGGATGCCAAAGATTGGCCTGTTATTGACCCCTTGCCTTCATATGGCCGGGGAAGGGAGCTGCCTGGAGGAAGGCACCAAAGCCTTATTTTTGGCAGCAATTTGACTGATGTCATTATAACAGGTAACCACAAGATTATCACTAAATCCACTTAAGGAGAAGGTTTGATAATGCCTTTATGGATGACTTCTTATCCAGGTGACAATGGAACCATCGACGGTCAAGGCACGATTTGGTGGGACTGGTTCAAAAATGGCAGTTTAGATTATACGCGTCCTCATCTGGTTGAGCTAATGAGTTCCAGTAAGGTTGCCATCTCAAATTTGACATTCAAGAACTCACCATTTTGGGCTCTCCACCCTGTGTATAGCAGGTTATTCCTCTTAAATTCTGTTCCCATATAAGTAAGATACAAGTCATAGTGGACATCTAAGATTTCAGATTAATTA
The DNA here is from genome assembly GCA_037367405.1 of Ottelia alismoides. Lineage (NCBI taxonomy): Eukaryota > Viridiplantae > Streptophyta > Magnoliopsida > Alismatales > Hydrocharitaceae > Ottelia > Ottelia alismoides. The sequence goes on from JAZKJV010009967.1 coordinate 58,104, forward strand.
ACTCTGGTTTTCATGGTTAAACAGCCAAGTCCTGATACAAGATGTGACAATTTTTGCCCCACCTGACTCTCCCAACACTGATGGGATAGATCCGGGTAAGTGTTTTTGTTTTTGTACTATTTGAAATAACTTCTCTTCTAATTTGAGAAAACAAGATATATTTCCAGTTATGTGTTTTCCTTTAAAATGACAATAACAGCTTGCCCTGCAATCTTGTTCTGGATGGAATAAGCTACTAGTGTTGCAGTTTATCTGAATCTTTTCAAGGGATAAGTCAATGTATTTAGTCAGTTTTTCAGAGTGCAGTGCATTTCTTCAAGAACAGTTCTTTATAATAGCGTTTTTCATTTATATGCAACATTCTAAGGAGTTTCCTGAGTGAGAAAGAATAGGTATAAGCGTGTATACAATCCTGGGATATATCTAGTTGGAGGCAACTTTGAAAAAATGGAAGGCGGAATGAGGCGGTAGTCATGGAATCGAGGCGAGATGTAACCTCAGGACTGCAGACGTATAAGAGTCATTTTTCTTTCAAAACATTAACACATGCAATTCAACCAAAAACATTATATGATATTAAGAAAACTAAATTATATTACAGTCTCCATACGTTTAATGCAATTAAAAAGGGTTTTTAGTATGACCTTTAGTTCTCTCGTGTTAAAAATATCCCTATTTTTCCTGACTTGTTGAACAAAATGCCCCAAGATCATTTATGTGGTTGCGGGGAATCCGAAAAGTTTTTTTTTCCATCAGTCATCTCTCTCGATATCATATTGTATTTCATATTTGATACATGTAAGTAGTTAATAACTTGAAATTCAAATCTATTTTTTTACAAAGGACCTTCATTTATGTGTACAACTAGGAATTCATGTAAAGTTATTGCTCAAAGAGCCACATTTGTGGTTTCCATTAAAATGAGAAACACTGAAAGAGAAAATGCAATTGTAAGGTGGCTCACATTTTTTATAAAAGAAGAACAATGGTAAGAAAAAAATGTCTACCTTCAATGTACACGTCTCATCTCGCCTCAAGTCCACCTCGGTCATCTGAGGCACACACCTTGTCGAAACCACCTACAGTGTCTGCCTCGTGACTAAAAAGGAGGGTTGTCAGGGAAGCTCGAGCTCTATGAGCTAAACTTGAGCTCAATAAAAGCTCATGAACCAAGCTCGAAAACTATTGAGTACAAGTTCGAATAGGATAAATGTCGATGATGCCTCTCCGACTTAAGCTCTAGTTACAGCAAGATGCTAATCACCTGAACAATCAACTATAGTCACCTGAATAGAGCTTTTACTGATTCATCAGCTTTCTCTATTACTTCCAGATTCATCAGACAATGTATGCATCCAAGACTGCTACATCAACACTGGAGACGACGTCATTGTCATAAAAAGCGGCTGGGATGAGTACGGAATATCCTATGCCCGCCCGAGCTTCAACATAAGCATTCGTCACATCATCGGAGAAGGACACCGGGGTGCTGGCATCGCATTTGGCAGCGAGATGTCTGGTGGAATATCAGAGGTTCACGCAGAGGACATCCAGATCTCGAATTCATTGCACGGGATCAGGCTTAAAACATCTCCAGGCAGAGGAGGCTACATAAGGAATATCTTCGTATCGGGTGTTGCGATGACTAATGTTAGCATGGCGATCAGACTGCAAGGTAAATACGGTGATCACCCAGATGATAATTTCGACGCCAACGCTCTCCCCAAGATAACACGGATCACCATCAAGGACGTAGTAGGGAAAAACATAAAAACAGCAGGTCTGCTGCAAGGAATCCAAGGGGACAACTTCAGCGATATCTGCCTGTCGAACATCGTCCTCAATGTGACATCGAAGAAACCATGGACTTGCGCCTTCATCGAGGGCTATTCGAACTCGGTTTCTCCAGATTCCTGTGAACTACTAAGGAAGGACATCCCTGAAGATTCTTCGGTTTGTTATCCGCCGTTGCCGCCAATTCCGCAATCCTCCATGGCTAATAGGCTTGCAAGTGTTGTCAGCAATCTCCCATTTCTTGTTGTCTGAGTTTGAGCGTGCGCATGTAAAAAGGTTCGATTCATAGTGTTTCTTTGGCATATGCAAATCTTTGCTCACCAATAAGTAGAGTGATGGCTTCTTGGTATTGATTGTATGATATGTTTACCACTTTTCTGATTTTGTATGCACTATTTTTGGAAGGAGAAAAATAAATTTCCAGTGATGACAGCAATGGTTAGAACACAAGTATATCAGTTGCCCATGCTATATATGTTTATATCATCACGCCCGCAGGAAATTCTCAAAAATCTTGGGGAAATGGTTGAATGAACCCGATTACCGCGACAAGAAGCAAAAAATCAATAGTATGTATGACCTTTTTTGCAAACTTGTCACCTGCAGAAGTTAAGCTCAGCAAACATAGGCATCAATGAAATGCTGCTTTTCATTGCTCCTTTTTTGGGGGATTTTTGCACTAGAACTCCAAAAATCTGTCCAATAACATCATAGCCCTTATAATCTTTGTAAATACACCACAGACCTTGTTAATTGTACCATGACCACAATAATCATATGAACTACACTACAACCATTAAACAGGGGCATGTATTGAATAGGTTAAGATTATGTGGGTCATGGTGTAATTACAAAGATATATCTGTAATTGTGTAAATTTTCTCACACTTAGTTATATCAAAGGCTTGCCCTTATAGATGCAAACGGACGGACACATACAAATATAGATGTTATCATACTTTAAATACGAATATGGAGATATTGACGGATATGAAAATTATGTTTTACTGATCGCATAAGAATAATATTAGAAATATTCTAAATAAAAGCTTAAACATACATGTATTGGTTGGAATACACACGATATAAATGTACTATATGTGCTTATATCATTATAATTATGCCAAATATGGTGAAAAGAGGTACAAACTTATGTTATATATGATTTAAAATAAGGATTTAATGGGGTTGTCCCGCCCCCAATTTCGACGTTTTTTTTTATTTTTTTTTGAAAAATATCATCATGTATATTCATCCCTATATCCCTCCTATATGCCAATCAAACTTCGTCAGAAACAGAAACTCCTACAGCCTCCATCGAGATAGTGTCGATTTAACAAATCTTGTTACCGTTAAAAAATGACTGTCTGGATAGAGGCCATAGGAGCCTCTGTTTCTGACGAAATTCGAATGACATGTAGGAGGGATATAAGGATAAATATACATGACGATATTTTTCAAAAAAAATAAAAAAAGCCAAAAACAACGCGAGGGGAAGCTATGTTGGCTTCCCCAAGGGGGCAACCCCATTAACCTCTTAAAATAAATATACAACTATATTTCTATTTGAAAATGGATAGATACATATGCTGATATTTGCGTATATTGAAGTTATATCCATATACTATCCATTTTAAAACTGATACGGATGTCCAAATATGTATAAAACATATACGGTGGTGGACAAATACATACATATCCTTATCCGTTCACGTTCCTACTTGTGGCATCAACCCCCTTCCAGTGGGTGATTTGATCCCCTTTCCTCTACAATCTATACAGGAAGAGAAAGCAGTGTTATTTATCGGCATTCCTCTTGACTTGCATATTGTACTTTAGTCCTCAATCATGTTGCTTTTACTCCAAGTTGGACAAGCAATTGTTGTAAATATATACTGCAGCTGTTGTTTGCCATCAGACCTCATTGGCAAAAAAGACACATTCCAGCTTACATAAACAGTTGAATAGCTGTTAAGATCAGTAAGCTGAAATACTGCCTCACATGTGCGAGTAGCATCTGTATTCAACCAGCCAATGCACACTCACTGAAGAAAATGATTCGGTACCGGTTTAAGTATATTCAGTACGATCCCTGTTCACGTATTGGAATATAGATCCAAAACTAAGTAATGCTGAGGTTAGTCATGGTAGGCACTTAATTTAGGACACTGCGCAGATGTTCATAGAAACATATTTCCTCATATTATTCATCAAGGTGACTTCACTTGAATTCAGAAAATTGGATGCAGCACATTCATGTGGTAGCGACAACATTTTCAAAATTTAAGTTCGGTATGGTAGGAAAAAAAGGAACTAGAATAACTGCAAATTTGACCTATAATGAGGATGATAAATTTAGAAGCACATTGGATTTCTTAAGTTCGTTTCATCGGCCAAAAATGGCATCAATAAAACTTAAGCAAAGAAGATCTAGGACTGCAACTGAATCAACTCCGTTGTATACATGCCGCACATAGAAATTTTGGATTTTTTGCTTGGCCATCACAGCTATACAATCAAGTCGTCACCATCTTTTGCTTCACCGCCTCAGTCTTACCTGCACGAAATATCCCCAGCAAACTGGAGAAATATTCCTGAAAGAGAAATGACAGGTCAAAGTACTTCAAAATCAAAAGGGAAAGTAAAGGTAGGATCAATAGTACGTCATCAGCAGAATGTGCATTTATTTGCTGCATTTGCCACTAGGAATGCATGTGTAATGGATCCCACTTGATAGTATTTGGATAGTTTATGTCCAGTTGCACTCAGTCTGCACTAATTTGCAGAACTCCTGAGCATATCCAAAAAAAATATTTAAGAAGATTCTTTTGTGCCAGTTTTTTTAAAGGGTGAGCATCCAGACTGGTGCACACCCAAATCATTTGTATAAGTTGTTGAGGTATGTAATAAATAATGATAACACAGATTCAGTTGAGTACGGCATCAGAAATTTATTCAATAAAAGATGAGTTCTATAACTTCCAGCCTTGGGATGAAATCTAAAAAAAAGGATTTTTTACACCCATAGCCCTGAGTAATTTCGTAATAACATTCATAACCCAGCATAATCACGAATTGCATGAGAAACCCCGAGTAATGCTTAACTCTTACATGATATAACCCTGTGTTATGTTCGTTTCATATGTCTGTTATATTTGACGACTTCCGTTTGAAAAAGACTAAATTACCCCTTATAGTCATTCTTATTTGAAAATCATGCCATCACCTTCTCTTTTCACCACTTCTCTTCATCACTCCAGTGCCCCCCTCCCCCGGTCCCAGCCGACCTGTGCAAGCCAACCTCCCGGTCAAGCGAGGAAGCTTCAGTCAACACCCCTCTGCAACCCCCCTCCCCGGAGCGAAGCCCCCCTGCGACCACCAGCTTCCGCTACCACCCCCCCCCCCTCGAAACCACCGCCTTCCGCCCAGGCAAAGCTCCCCCCACCGTGACCTGCGACCACCGCCTTGCCGCTCGGACGAAGCCCCTCCCGGACCACCGCCTTCCGCTCAGGCAAAGCTCCCACCCACACGCTCCTCCCCCCCCCTCACGCGCTCTAGAAGGCCCTCCCTCGTCGAACTATACAGGACCATCGGCAGAACCTCTGCAACCGCGCTCCCTGCATGCTCCTCGTACGACAAAGCTCCCCCCATCGCGACCCGCGACCACCGCCTTGCCGCTCGGGCGAAGCCCCTCCCGGACCACTGCCTTCCGCTCAGGCAAAGCTCCCACCCACACACGACCACCGCCTCCCCACCCCCCACCCCCCCGCGCGCTCTAGAAGCCCTCCCCTGTCGGCAGAACCTCTGCAACCTCGCTCCCTGCAAGCCCCTCCCCCCTGACCTCGCCAGCCTCGTGCGGTCTCTGTAGGCTCCCCCCGTCGATTATCACCCTTCCTGCAGCGTCGAGCTGGTGAAGTTGCAGGTGCTGACTCAAAAGAAAAGGATAGCATCTTTTTTTAGGTTAATCTCAACCGTTAGATCGTTGATTAGTTAGATTAACTCAATCACTGGTTGAGTTAATGAAGTAAAGTAACGGAAGGTCATAGATGTAAGACGGCACATTTATTCAGGGTCCTGAGCGTAATTCGTGATTATACAAGGTTATGAATGTTATTACGAAATTACTCAGGGTTATGGATGTAAAAATCCTAAAAAAAAGAATTGCACCCTTGGTATCCTGTAGAGACAATGTAGATGACAAAAAGGGGCTCAATCTTCTAAATTTCGATCTATGTCCCAGATGATCACTGGAGGCATATGTGATATCTCAATACTCCTTCTTCGCGCTAGAAAGAGGTTCTGCTTGAAGAACCTTGCATTAACAAAATAAGCTGTTGAATGATGAAAGGCCATGGTTACAACAAAGTAGAAGCTATTGAATGATGAGCTCATGGTTACTGTAGAGGTTTACGTTATGTCATGATGTACCTTTTCGTATTTCTTATTTTCCTTATGTCTATCTATGTAATTTACCCAAGGGTTTTCTCTCTATATAAGAGACCCTAGGGCTATGTGGAATAACAACGAAGAGTTTTACTCTAACATGGTATCAGAGCCAAAACCCTAATCTAGGGTTTCTACTCCACCCGCCCACCCCCCCTCCCGTCGCCGCCCCTCCTCCCTTCGGCCGTTGCCTCTTCTTCTTTTGGTCGCCGCCCACCCTAGTCACCGAGGCCCCCACTTCCCGCCCTCACCCGCTCTTCCCCGCCGCCGAGGGTAACCCCGTCACCCTCACCCGCCGCCGTTAACCGCCCCTGCTCGCGGGTTCTCCAGCCGTCGACGTAGCCCCTCTCCGGGCTTCTCCTTCTCCGCTCGGCGTCGATTCATACATGGGTTCAAGTGCATAAAGTCTACATATGCACTTGAATCCAATCGGGTCTTTGTAGACACCAGTTCTTGTGTCTATCATCCCTAAGTCTTCTTCTCCGGCGATATATCAGAACAAAAGGTTGATATGCCCTCCATAGGTGCCTTTAAGGGTTCGGCGCCAATCGTCAAAATGGACGGGACAAACTATGAGCTGTGGTTGATGCAGTTCATGAGTTTGATGAAGTCAGGTGGTAAGAAGCACATTCTTACCGAAGATGAACCGGCAGAGAAGACGGGGATATATGCCTCCTGGGAGGCTGACGATGCGTATGCCAAAGTCTGGCTATCATGGACGCTTTCGATGGAGATTGCCAATGACGTCCTCCATCAGCCCACCGCCAAGGCAATGTGGGATATTCTTGCCACTACATATTCTCAGGTGCGGAACGAGACTAAGATGCTGCAGCTGCAGCATGATATTTTCACGATGAAACAGAATGGACGGCCACTTCATTCTCTATACACGTCAATGCGAGGGATGTTCGAGAAGTTATACAGTACCATCCCGCTCACAGCCACTCCTGAACAACAGAAGACTTTCCGCAATGCTACCATGGTGGGAGTTTTACTTGCCGCTCTCGATCCTGAATACGAGGCTGCCCGCTCCCAGATCCTTGCCGATGCCACTATTCTCCTATGGAGGAAGTCTACAGGAGGCTCAGTCGTATCCCTGTTTCGTCCAACACATCTACTCCGCCTCCTTCAGCGATGGCAGTATCACGTGGGAGAGGTGGTTCGTCTCCGTTTCGTGGCCGTGGTACACGTGGCCGTGGAGGTCGTATTCCAAGGACGTGCTTGTATTGTCATCGCACTGGTCACTCAGAGGACACATGCTATTCCAAGCATGGGTTTCCACCTTCGGCACGTGTAGCTGAACATGTTCAGCCTTCTTCAGCGTCTACTCCAGATCACAGGTTCGAGGAGCTTGTGGCGAGACTTCGTGACATTATGCCACAGTCATCATCGGATGTTGCGAGTACCTCAGATGTTGAAGCATCGGCATCAGCCAGTACCTCTGCTGCTGCCAGTACCTCAGGTAGTACTATTGTCGCTCGTCCGTTACATGATCTATCTGGTTGGATTATCGATTCTGGAGCTACCCATCATCTGTGCCGTGACAGAGACAAACTTGAGTCCTACAGGGATATCTCTTCAGGTCGCTCTGTGCTTACAGCTGATGGCACTCATTCCCCTATTGTTGGACAGGGGGAGATCTCTTTGACACCCTCCATGCACATTCAGAATGTTCTACATGTACCTGAATTTTCCATGAATTTATTATCAATTAGTCAGATTACAAAAGACCTGCATGTCGTGCTATATTTGACCTCATCATCCTCATTTTTCAGGACATACTAACGGGCAGGGTGATTGGCTGTGGCTCTGAGCATAATGGCTTATATCGTCTGGTCCGGAATTCCTTTGTTGGCGTCTCTCTTCACTCACAGGGATCGGTTTCACCGTATACATGGCATCTTCGGTTTGGTCACCTTCCACTTCAGAAAATGCGTCATCTCCTGCCTCAGATCTCTTCCAATTCATCATTTCGTTGCGAAGCATGTCAGTTAGGGAAGCACCATCGTTCTAGCTTCCCAAGTCGTCAGAGTCGAAGCAATAGCTCCCCGTTTGAGTTATTTCATATAGACATTTGGGGTCCTAGTCGTGTCCCTGATCATCAGGGACACAGGTTTTATCTGGTTGTGGTTGATGATTTTTCTCGTGTCTCTTGGACTTTTCTACTTAAGAAGCAAGGAGTGTTATCAAGAATCTTACCAATGAAGTGCAGAATGTTTTTTCATCTAGTGTTAAATATGTGCGCACAGATAATGCGTTGGAATTCTGTACTCGTTCTCTCTCTCACTTCCTTTCATCTAAAGGCATTATTCACCAAACCTCTTGCGCCTACACATCACAACAAAATGGTGTTGTCGAAAGGAAACATCGTCGCTTTCTTAATATTGCGCGAACATTACTTATTCAGAGTTGTGCCCGTTGGCTTTTTGGGGAGATGCTATACTTACAGCATGCTATCTGGTCAATCGCATGCGTCTTCGGTTCTTGGGGAGAAATCTCCAATTTCTGTGCTCTTTCCGGATAAGGACTTATTTTCACTTACTCCTCGTGTATTTGGTTCAGTTGCCTTTGTTCACCGTTTGTCTCCGGGACTTGACAAGCTCTCTCCTAGAGCTGTTAAGTGTGTCTTTGTAGGTTATTCGAGACACAGAAGGGCTATCGATGTTATGATCCAATCAACGACAAGTACTATGTTAGCATGTTATGTACTTCTCCCCTGCAGGGTGATAGATTTGTATCTTCCTCCACGTCTTCAGATAATTATGTCTATGTTCCTCCACCTCCAAATATGGGTCAACCCGTCTCAACTACACCATCACCACCACTGATACATCAATTTTACCCCATTCCACCATTCCCTAAGTTCTACGCACGACGGTCAGGGCCTGCTCAAGCTACAAGTCAACCATCCACCATGCCTCAGGTATGTTCCGATACGGCTAATAATGATGGGTTAGATAACGTACCAGTGCAGGATTCTTTGCTACAGGAGGCGGATGCCCCAGTCAGTACAGTGGATAATGATATTGATATCCCAATTGCACTTCGAAGGCCGAAGAGGAAATGTGTGTCCTATCCTCTTGCGTCGCAGGTATCCTTTCATCGTCTTACTGGTGATTTCCAAAGGTTTGCAGCAGTTGTTTCTTCAGTGGAGATAGCACGGACTTATAGGCCATGAAGATTGAGTGCTGGAAGTTGGCCATGGAGGAAGAGATGTGTGCTTTACAGTCTAAAGGGACTTGGACCCTTGTTCTTATTCCATCAGGTGCGTCTGTGGTTAGTTGCAAATGGGTGTTCACAGTTAAATATCATGCAGATGGCCGTCTTGATCGATACAAGGCAAGACTTATTGCACGCGGCTTTACCCAAACATATGGTGTCGACTACTTGGACACATTTTCACCAGTGGCTCGCCACTCGATGCTTCGCATCCTTTTATCCGTAGATGTGGTACGAGAATGGCCCATTTTTCAGCTTGATGTCAAGAATGTGTTTCTGTATGGAGACCTACAGGAGGAAGTCTACATGCAGCAGCCACCAGGTTTTACTGCTGAGGGGGAGACTCACATGGTGTGTAGACTTCATAAGGCGATTTATGGCCTTAAACAGAGTCCAAGGGCATGGTTCCAAAAGCTATCTCAGCTGATCGAACGACAGGAGTTCAAGAGATCAAATGCGGACCATTCGTTGTTTATTCAGAAGACTCTCAGAGTTACAGTTGTTGTCATGATATATGTTGATGATATTATGGTTACAGGAAATGATGCTCAGGGAGTCGAGATGACTAAAGCCATCTTGGGCAGTCAGTTTGTTACGAAGGATCTGGGTACCATACGATACTTTCTGGGGATAGAATTTGCAAGAAATGCACAAGGGATGGTGATGACCCAAAGGAAGTATGTTACAGACTTGCTTGTTGAAACGGGAATGATTGGGTGCAGACCATCGAGCACCCCTATGGACCCAAGTATGAAATTGTACGACAATGATACTGAAGAGGTGGACAAAAGAAGATACAAAGAGATGGTGGGTAAGCTTCTGTACATCACCATAACTAGACTTGATATTACTTTTGTTGTAAGTCGTGTGAGTCAATTTATGGAGCAGCCTAGGCAAGTCCATATGGAAGCACTATACATGATACTGAGATATCTAAAATCTTCTCCAGGCTCAGGTTTGCTATTCAGAAAGGACACAGATTTGTCCATTTCCGCTTGTGCAGACGCAGACTATGCAAGGTGCCCAAAGGATCGTAAGTCTACTTCAGGTTTTGCTATCTTTATGGTGGTGTTTGGTTGGGGGTTTACCCCCAACTTTGGGCGGGTAACTCCCCAAAACCCACAGTTCTAACCCACTAGTGGGGCCCACTCTCTTCCCATCAAAAAAATTATATATTATACCATCATATCATCTAAAAACATAAAATACTCAACTTCTACTCACTATTCCAAACTTCAATACAATCACATCACAACAACTACCCACTTTTCCAAATTTCAATACAATCATACCATAATAACTACCAACTTTTTCAAATTTCAATACAATCACATCACACAAACCCTCTCAACCCTTAACCCACCAACCAAACACACTATCACAAAAACGGGTTATCCACCCCCAGATAACCCACCAACCAAACGCACCCTATAGGAAGCTCTTTGGTTTCTTGGAAAAGCAAGAAACAAACTGTTGTGGCAAGATCGAGTGTTGAATCTGAATATAGGGCCATGGCACAAGCAAGCACAGAAATGATGTGGGTTCGAGCAGTCTTGGAAGACTTGAATGTGAATGTCTCTTTACCCATGCAGCTTCAGTGTGACAATCAAGCAGTGTTGTTCATTGCCAATAATCCAGCATTTCATGAAAGAACGAAGCATATCGAGGTAGATTGTCATTACACTAGAGACATGATCCAGAAGGGGTTTATTTCCACGTCACACGTCAATTCTGAGGACCAGACTGCTGATATATTTACCAAGTCGTTGCTCAGAGGACCTTTCCATAAATGTTCTTCCAAGCTGAGCATGATAGATATCTATGCTCCATCTTGAGGAGGAGTGTAGAGGTTTACGTTATGTCATGATGTACCTTTTCGTATTTCTTATTTTCCTCATGTCTATCTATGTAATTTACCCAAGGGTTTTCTCTCTATATAAGAGACCCTAGGGCTATGTGGAATAACAACGAAGAGTTTTACTCTAACCGTTACAAACAAGAGGAATAGTCTGTCTTGTGTGTAGCGTGAGTGGGTGTAGAAACACACGGATAAGAATGCATAAAAACAACCCCAAGACAAGATTTAGAAGGTTCACCCGCTAGTCGGCTACATCCTTTCCTTGGCAGCAGACTTCTCTTAATATGATGGAAGAACTATACTACATGGAATGATTCAAAACTCTAACCCTATTGGAGCTCACATAGTATCCCAATCCCTATATGGATCGTTTTAATCCCATTATAAATTAGGATTCGAATTCCAATACAAATAGGATCCATATAGGATAGGTTAGTGGATACAAGGCATATCATCAGTGTATGGTGTGTTGACAATAATGTTCAAAGAATGAGTGCATTGGGTAATCGATCTTTTTTTAAAGATCAATTTCCATCACCAACAAAAGAAATCGGTAAATGAATTAATAAAAGCATCTTGTTATCAGGTTGTTTTCCGTGGAGTAGGAAGTGGCTATCTATCACCTCTCTTGAAATCTAGAATGTGGAAGAGAATCGATGGACGGAGCAAGAAATAACGAAAGAATAAACATAAACAATTGGATTTTATGTGGAACCCTACTCCCGAAGGAGCGAGATGAACCCACAGGAGAATGCCTCAAAGTGTCGGATTCTATTGAACTTTCTCACTGAATACAATGGGTGTGGGGCTCCTTTTAGAGCCCCACAGAAAGACCAGAGTCCCATCGTTCATCAATGGGGGACTAAACATAAGTGGGTGGTAACTAGATCCTAAAGAGATCCAATTACCACTCTATTACATACTTCAACACTCCCCTCAAGCTGGAGTTGAGAAAGCTGTAGCTTGCAATAAAAAGAAAAAATATACACATCTTCACACGATATATATCAGAACATATGTTCATTACAGGTGAAGACCTCATTCGATGATAGGTGAAGCCTCTCTTTTTTCAAGCAGTTCTTTTTTTTCTCGACTTTCATCTCTCTTCTTTTTTTCATATAGCCCACTTGACCCCAACATTCTTTTTTTCATATGGCCCACTTGGGCCCAAATATGCAGCCCTCTCTTTCTCTATCTCTTTTCTTTTAATACAACCAGCCCACTTGGGAACCCTCTCAAATCAAATCGCCCCTATCGAGGCTCAAAACACATCAGCCTTCTTCATGTTTTTTTAAATACGAAACAGCATTGGCCTTAGGTTCCCACTTGGGAACCCTCTCAAATCAAATCGCCCCTATCGAGGATCCTTCAAACTTGCCGCCCTGGAGCCCATTGCCACCGCTTGAAGCCTGGAGGCTTGGAGCTCGTTGTCGCTTGAGGGTTCCAGAGAACACTTGGATAAGATCGCCTGGAGCGGTTAGGGGGAGGTGTAGCGGCGCCATTGCTTGGGAAGGAGCCCTATCGCCGTTGTAGCCTCCATGCATGGGAGTTGTGGTCGGCGCCTCCATCGCCTGTACGCAGAGGATGGGTTCTCGATCTGTTGTTGCGCCGCCAACTGAAGAAGATGGAGCACCCTTGGATGGTTCAACTGGAGTGTGCGTCGATGATGAAGACCTCCTCACTAACGTTCAATCCTCCTAGTTGAGGGTTGTAACACCCTTGGCTACGAAAAGGGACATCATGTCGGAGGTTCAGACTTCATACCCTAGGACTAGGGCATTGTTGACTAAGGTATAGGCCTCCGGGCGAAATCTGGAGCGTCGTAGTCGATGCTGGCGTCGTGCGATGGCTCCTGGTGGATGAGTGGAACCTTCAGATAAAGGAGCAGAAGATGCTGGAGCCTTGGGTGTTGAAGGAGTTTGATTTCATATTGAAATCGATCTGTTGCATTGGGTCTTGAAGATACTACTATTGATGTGCACCGACCCCAAATCTAGGGTTTCGATGACCAACCCTAGTCATCGTACCCACTAGACAGAAGTTAGGGTTCCACTAGGAACCCTAGAACCTTTTTTGAACTTAAATGAATCATAAATAGATCTTGATGATGAAAACAATATATCCGGAATCAAGCCTTAAAATCAAACTCGATAAATAGTCCCAAGAACGATTTGCTCTGATACCATGTTGAAATCTATAATACGGAAGTGAATCGATGAATAGAGCAAGAAATAACAAAAGCATAAACATGAAAGAGATACAATTACCCCTCTATTACATACTTCAACAACCTTAAACTAGAAAAAAGTCATTTTTTAAAGAAGGTAAGTGGTTATATTCTTAAAAATTCAAGACCATGGTCTGAATCAAATGCATCTCATTGCTTGTCCCATAGTAGTGTATTCACTATGTTTACGGGAGCAAGATACCATTGCTTGTTTCTTACTTTTCCAAGTGACAAGATTGCTCTCTAAGTAAGTACAGAAGATAGTGGTGGATTTAATATTCGCACGGCACCTTGCATAATCTGCATTAAGTATGTGGTAATATCTAGTGACGTCCATGCTGTGAAGAATGGTTATTTTCTAGGGATGACCTTGATGTACTTCAAGACCACCATGGTTGTGTCCCAATAGATGTATGCATGGTTTGAAAAGGCTAGCCTCGAGGCAGTCGAGGCGTACGCCTCGAGGCGAGGCGGTCCTTTTTAGCCTCGAGGCTTACGCCTCAGACCAGTCCTGTGAGGCGTGCGCCTCGAGTGGTCGAGGCGGTCAAGGCGTTTTTGCTTTTTTGAAGTATTTTTTATTATTTTAATGATTTACTTAGTAGTTTGAGAAGCTTATAAATATCTGTTTATTTAGGATAATGATTATATAGATGAATGCCTAAATATGATGTTTATTTCATGCCCATAACTTCATATTTACAATTAATGTATCCAACTATTTTGGAAACTCTTACTATTTCACTCTTAATGAATGAATTCATAAATATTAACAATACTTGTAACTTAACAAGATTTGCAATATATCAAGCAAAACAAAATGGATAAGGTTCACGGTTTCTCATGTTGCCTTATATTATATATTAGACAACATAAATTTCTTCGACATATATTTAATCGAACTTTTAATTACAACAATATTTCAAAGATTTGCTCGAAATGGATATGATTCATGGTTCGCCGTGCGATCATGTATTATATGTTAGACACATAACATAAATTTCTTCGATGTATATTTAGTCATACTTTTAATTACAACAATATTTCTTAGACATATATGTATTGTTTAATTCTTTCACAATATCTATAGTCAATGAATTCCTGTTTGATTGGATGAAAATGTGTAGAAATGTATATGATGTTGTTATATCTTCTATTTTGGGGTTCTTATCTTTATTATTTCATCATATCTTGTAGTGTAAATTATTATATATTGGGCAGAGAACATATAATTACATAGAGATATATATAATTGTAGTTTTATACATATTTTTCTATATAAACTGAGGCTTACGCTTACACCTCGCCTCGATTCCAAGGAGACCGCCTCGTTCCGCCTTTCGTTTTTTCAAACCTTGAATGTATGCAAGCATGCTCTCATCTTACAACCTTCTTGAAAGTCAATCGAGTCTAAGAAAATGCAATCAACTCATAAGTTCTAGATGAAGTTGTTCGGATTTGGTTTCTACCCTATTTTGCATGTTAGCTATATTTAGCATTTTCTGTATTTAATTTTATGAAAGGAAAAGGGAGAATGCCGTTAAGATGCACACCCATAAATTTTACATATATTCACAAGTTAAGCACAAATTATAAAGACCAGGATTCTTTAAGAATCACGCATGCTCAGGTACATTTTCCTCATTTACTGAAGCATTGCTGACACTCGACATCCACCCCCTGAAATAATATAGCTCGTCTGGACTACCCATTCCCGCCTTATCATCTAAAGAAAAATCTAGAACCGTAAGAGGACCTTCCACTTCAAAATCCTTAGGTCAAAATCATCCAAATACGCAGCATCTCATAGGCTTTTTTTAACAAAATTAAAACCCATATGATTAAGTCTAACAATCACCCCCCATGGATAGCCTCTCAATCAAAGATGGAAACTCATGTAACTACATGTATACCACGACTAGTTACTCCGAAAGATCCGAGTGAAAAGAAGAGGACCAAACACCATTCCCTCGGGCTCCCGCTAAAAAGATGTCATGTCCTTATCATCAGCTAAAGCAAACAAATGAGGGAAGCGATTACATAAAGCTCCATGCTCAACCCATCACGCCAGAAATGAAATCCACTACCATCACCCAAAGATCACTACAGGGAAGATATGATCTTCGAAAAAACAACACCAACCATCTCCAAAAAAATGGAAGATGAATGACTCCCCCCAACAGACAGACCGGCTCTAATAGCAAAGATAATCCCCACTAGTCTACGCAGCAAATTCGAGCTGCCCTCCCATATACACAAAATACACTTGGCCAATGGTTGTTTCTTCATCTATTTCATACTAAGCACCCCCAATCCACCATATTTAAAAGATCAACACATTTTCTTTGCGATAAGTAGTCCTTTATAGTTATTGTGAGTTATTTTGGATCACTAAACAAAATATTATCACCAATAAATAGATATAACAAATAATAATCACCACAGATAAAATAAGCAAGTCACAGAACAAGAATGACCACAAGAGACAAGGATTTTAACGTGGAAACCCTACTGGATAAAAACCATGACCTGAGTTACCTGACTCGGGATTTCTCGATTGACCGAGTCAATCAACTAATCCACTATCTCGAGTTATTTCCTTATGGATAGCTCAACCATTTACATGTGCTTTGGATCACACACCAAAGTCTTTCCCACAACTTGGATCAAATACCAAGTCCTTTATACACTTTGGATCAATCACTTACAGTATAATAGTAAAGTAAAGATTACAACACTCTATACAAGCCTCAAATATAAATATGCAATACGAACAATGAGGTTAAGAAAAATGCACGTTGAAATAAATAATTGAATTGCAAACCGAGGGTGTTAAGATATTTCTACATTCCTATATATCTTTCCAGTTATTTTATTTCTTTATGTCTATCTTATGTAATTTACCCATAGGTCTCACCCTATATAAGAGAGCCTAGGGTTACGGGAATAAACATCTCTTCTTTTTCTTCCAACATGGTATCAGAGCAGTGGTCCTAGACCGGAGCTCGGGTATCCAAAAACCTTAGACCCCACCTTCCAGCCCCGTGCGCACTCGCCTTGCGCCCCTGCACCCTCGCATCGACCCGGCACCGCCCACGCATCTGCCCCAACGCCACCCCAGCACCATGCGCAGTCCCAGGCGCCGGCCCCAGCGCACTCGCGTGGCCCCGCACCACCCTCGCGCGTCCCTGCGCGCTCCTATGCCATGTGCAGCCCCAGCGCGCCCTCGCGCGTACAGCCCAGCGCGCTCTCACGCGCATAGTCCCGCACGCATGTGACCTCCGTGCATAGGTTGCAGGTGCAGTCTCGTGCGTCTTGATTCAACGCGCAATTCTCTGCAGGCTGGCGTCAGTTCTCTCGTCTGGTTGATGGGTTTGAGTGCATAAGTCTACATATGCATTCAAATCAACATGTCTGTGTAGACATTCACTTTTTTGCAAGGTTGCAGAAAGCGGTAGTCGGTACTCGGTCGGCAAGGTCACTGACTAAGGATTAGTCGGCAGTCGAGCGACTAATCGGATTTAGTCGGCCATTAGTCGGTTTTAAATTTTTTTTAAATATTTTAAATATATAAATCAATTTTTATATGCATATTCTTATATATTTACATTGATTTGTACATTTTCTATACTATCATAATGAAATAAAAGAAGTAATCATCTTTACATATAACATTAAGCATATTAGAATAAGTTTGCTTTTAAAAAAATCGAAAAACTAAAAAAAATAAAAAATCTCTATGTAAAAGTCGACCTTGTAGTCGACCGACTAGTCGGCCCGATTAGTCGGATTGACCAACTAATGGCCGACTAGGCCTAGTCGAGTCGTCTACCCCACCGACTCGACTAGTCGGGCCGACTAATCGGCCTAGTCGGCTGACTTTTACAACAATGCTTCTTGGTCTTCATAAGTCCTAGTTTTCTACCTCTGGCATCATGTCTGAGAACAAAGTAGATGTACCCGCCACAGGCGCTTTCAGAGGTCCATCGCCTATTGTCAAGATGGATGGGACAAATTATGAGCTCTGGGCTATGCAGTTCATGAGACTTATGAAGTCAAATGGTAAGAAACATACTCTTACCAAGGAGGAGCCGGTGGAGAAGACTGGAGTAAACGCCTCATGGGAGGCAGACGACGCATATGCCAAAGTTTGGCTTTCAGGAACATTGACGATTGAGATCGCCAATGATGTGTTACATCAGCCTACTGCTAAGGCGATATGGGATATCCTCGCGGCAACATATTCTCAAGCGAGGAACGAGACGAAGATCCTCCAGCTCCACCATGTCATTTTAATATCAGGGTTCAGAAATTCGGCCTAGGCGGCCGCATATGCGGAGGCGGAACATATAGCGCACCGCATATGCTCTGTGCGCTTGTTATGCGCTAATAGCGCCTACTCGGTCCGCTTAATCCGCATATGCGGACGAATATGCGGCCGCATATGTGATGGAAATTTTCCACCCGATTAACCCGACAAAAACCCGATAAGCCCGACATCCCTCTTCGATCTTTTCGCATCCGACTCCTCCTTTCCTCCCAGAAACCCTCACCAACCTCGAAGCATCCCTAAACCCTCCGCCTCTCCGCCTCTGGCCTGTTGCGCGGTTGCGCCCCTCTGCCTCCGGTGTTCTCCAACTGCACAGTAGCTTCTCCTCCACCCCCGCTTTCACCTCCGGTGTTCTCCAACAGCAGTAGGTTCCGCCTCGTGCGTGCTCCTCCGCCTCCGATTTTCTCCGCCTCGTGCGTGCTCCTCCGCCTCCAGCAGCAGGTCTCACCTCGGTCCTTTGTTTTTTGTTCTGTGCATTTGATCCGCAGCTTAATATTTAGGCAAAGTTCCAATTTTTCTCTCAATGGTGAGTAATAAAGTCAAGATGCCAAAAATGTTTTACACGATTTTTAATGAGAATAGTGTTATTAAAATCAGTCTTAGGAAGATTGTAGATTCTGAATTGTGTTTGTTATCGGTGAATTCAAAGGAGTTAGGTGTGTGAAGCTTTAGAAAAAAAGACGGAGAAAGTGGAGGGATAGAATGCAAACCTGTGGCTGTTTGACAAGATATCTTAGGACGGCTTTATTTGGATAACGCAGTTATTCAATATTATTTCATGAAGAAAAAAAATAGAAAATAAGTGGAGAAGAAAGTATCATGAAACCATTATACAATAACATATGATGCATACAAAAATGTGCGAACAGATATTTAAGTTAATTCAGATATTTATGAGGTCATTACCAGTTTTGCATTAGTACATATTTTACTATTAGTACTGTTGTTATAAATTATAATAATTTGATACTGTTTTTGGGTTTTTGGATATTGTTACTGACTACAATATATTTCACGAATAATGAGTCTCTTTTATTTTGTATAGGTTTTTTAATATTTTTTCATGTGTTTAGGTTATCATGGATTCAGAACCAACACATGTTGAGGAACATGTGCTTTTTACTCCACCTGGGTCTACCGATCCGGGATGAAAATATGCTTATCTCATGGAGAAGACCGATCCGAATTCTGTGACATGTCGCTTGTGTGGCAAGGTCTTGAAAGGAGGAATTAATCGAATGAAACAACACCTTGGACACATCAAAGGGAATTGCAAAGCATGTCCAAAGGCTAACGATGAAGTGAAGAAGGAGATACGTGATTACATTGAGGGAATCGTGAAGAAGAAAAACGAGAAAGCTGTCAGTTTGAAAGAAATGAGAGAGGAGGTGGCGATTAGAGCTAAAGGCTCTTCCACAACACCTAATGACGGAACATGTCTTGGAAAAAGACCACGATCATCTGATGATGATATTGCGTCATTGGGCGCAATGCCAATGCGCCAAATTATTATAAAGGAAACACTAGCAAAGGAAGAACGCGCACGTGTCAACAAATATGTGGCCAAATTCTTCTATGACTGTGATATTCCTTTCAACGTGGCGACAAAGAGCTCCTTCATACGCATGTGTGAAGCAATTGGCCAATACGGAAGTGGGTACAAGTCTCCATCTTATTACGAAATTGCAGAGCCTTTGTTAAAAGATGAAGTGGAAGAAACAAAGGAGTTTTTGAAAAGTCACAAGGATGCATGGAAAAAAAGTGGATGTTCCATCATGACAGATGCATGGACCGACATGAGGGGAAGAAGCATCATGAATTTGTGCGTTAACAGTAGCTTGGGCACATGTTTTCTGAAGTCCGTGGACGCATCAGCTGATGCACATACCGCTGAATATATATCTGCTTTGGTGGAGGATTGCATCAAGGAAGTTGGAGTAGATAATGTTTTGCAAGTCGTGATTGATAATGCATCTGCTAACATGGCAGCTGGGAGGCTCCTCAAGACCAAATATCCAAAGATATTTTGGTCATCTTACGCTGCTCACTGCATAGATCTCATACTTGAAGAATTTGGCAAAGAGCCGAAGGTTAAAAATTGCATAGCAAAGACCAGAACACTCACTATTTTCATCTATAGCCATGCAAAGACACTCAGCTTGATGCGGCATTTTACCCAAAAGGGAGAGATAGTCAGACCAGGGCAAACAAGATTTGCCACGTGTTTTCTCACGCTACAAAGTGTCTTCGAAAAGAAAGAAAAGCTGAGATTGATGTTTTCTTCTGATGAATGGAGACAATGCAAGTGGTCCAAGACAAGTAAAGGTGAAATGGTTGGATCAATTGTTCTTAGTACATCTTTTTGGAGCCAAGTTTCCTTGACCTTGAAGGTCTTTTCCCCACTCGTCCGTCTCTTGCGTATTGTTGATGGGGATCGGAGACCATCATTGAGCTTCGTTTATGGAGGGCTTGAAGATGCGAAGAAGGAGATAAAGAGTCTTTTTAAAGACAATGAGAACTCATATAAGCCCTACATGGATGCCATTGATTCCAAGTCAAAAGGGAGATTAGATAGTTCTCTTCACCTTGCAGCTTACTATCTCAACCCCTATTATTTTTACAAGGATGATAAAGCCATCTCAGAAGATAGCTTTGTCATAGATGGTTTTTTGTACTGCATGGAGATATTTTACCCTGATTTGGATGTTCAAGATGTCATCACAACAAAAGAAATGGTTCTGTATAAAAATGGAGATGGTCCATTCGGAAAACCATTAGCAATCAAGCAGAGATCCATCGAGGATGCGTTTGATCCAGGTAGTTACATTATATACACATTTTAAGAATGTAAGGACTAAGAAGTTGACTTCCTAAGTTTTCTTGTAGCTAATTGGTGGTTGTTATATGGTGGTGAGACACCATACATGAAGGCAATGGCGTTTAACATATTAAAGCTAGCATCCTCTTCTTCTGGATGTGAGAGGAATTGGAGCTCTTTCGCAGCAGTACACCCACATTTGTGATTTATGGTTATTGATTACCAAAATTGAACTACAATATATTTTGAGTAAATACTTTCGTTGCAGATCCACACTAAAAAGAGGAATAAACTTGAAATCAAGAGATTGAATGACTTGGTTTTTGTGAAATTTAACTCAAAGCTGAAAGAGCGACAGTCGCAACAAGGAAGAGACCCATTTATTTCCAGGGATAGGGCACATGTGGACGAGTGGATCGGACCAAAGGAAGGTGAAGAAGAGGTGTTCCAAGGCTCAGGACTAACTTGGAGCTTGGTTGCCGAGGCAAGTGGAGCAGATGAATTGGTGCAGCATAGGAGGAGCCAAAGGAACATGGATTCATTACCGAGTGTGGCGGAGGAAGAAGATTTTATCACGGATTCAGACACTGACAGCGATGATGAAATTCCTCCTGTTGTTTTTGACGATTTAGATTAGGAGTTTGATTATTTTTGTATGAACTATGAACCTCTTTTGAGCTGTAATGAACCTTTTTTGAGCTGTCATTCATAGATATTTTGTTATGAATCTTATGATCCACTTTTAAATCAAAATAGACAACTTTGGAAATGCTTTCGACCTTGGGTTGAAAATCTTCACATTAAAATACTTATATTTTATTTATTTTAAATATAAATTATCTAGTATTTGAATTTATTGTTATATTGTTAATTATTTTTAATTTAAATTATAGAAACCGCATAGTCCGCATATACTTCCGCATATACTTCCGTCTGCCTGCTTACTCGCTTCAGACCGCCTGACCGAACGAATACCGCATACCGACTTTCTGAACCTTATTTAATATATTATTTTGTGGTGGGTCCCACCTTGGGACTTCACCCTCTTGCTTCTAAAAAATGACATATTTACTATCAAGCAGAACGGACGTCCTCTACATTCACTGTATACATCCTTACGTGGGATGTTTGAGAAGCTTCACAGTTTCATGCCTCTAACGGCAACTCTAGAGCAACAAAAGACATGTAGGAATGCTACCATGGTAGGGGTATTCCTCGCAGCCCTTTGATGCTGCTCCTTCTCATATTCTAGCAGATGTTCACTATTCCTCCCATGGAGGAAGCGTCCCGCATGCTCAGCAGGATTACTATTTCTTCCACAACCTCTAGTCAGACTTCATCGGTCATGGCTACCACTCGAGGATTCTACCTTCCGTGGATGCGGACCTCGTGCTAAAGGAGGTCGCAATCGTCAGCCCTGTACTTTTTGTCACCGCCCATGTCATACCGAGGAGACATGCTATTCCGAGCATGGGTTCCGGACATCAGCCCGCGTTGCAGAGCAAATTGAGTCTCCTGCTGCTTCTATTCTAGATCTTAGGTTTGATCACCTCGTAGCTAGACTGAGGGATATTATACCCCCTTCTGCTTCATCATCCTCAGGAGATCATTCAGATGTGGCAGCTTCAGCTTCTACCAGTACCTCTGCTACAACCAGCACCTCAGGTACTTATGCTTTTACATCCTGTCATGGATCTGACATTACATAGTGGATTATGGACTCCAGTGCAACACATCATCTATGTGGAGACAAACATCAGCTTACGTCATATAGACAGGTCACGACACGGAGAATAGTTGTGATAGTTGACAGGACTCATTCCCCGATCACAGGACAGGGGGAGATCACTTTGACGCCTTCGATGCGTCTGCAGAATGTGCTACATGCTCCAGATTTCTCTATGAATTTGCTCTCTATTAATCAGATTACAAAGGATTTGCACTGTCGAGCTATTTTTGACCCATCATCTATTGTTATTCAGGACATTCTTACGGGCAAAATGATTGGGTGTGTTCGTGAGCAGGGCGGTCTCTATCGCCTTGGTCGGACTCCATATGCAGGCTTATCTTCTCATTCGTCTGAATCAGCCTCTCCGTTCACTTGGCACCTCCGGTTTGGTCATCTCCCTCTTCAGAAGATGTCATATGTTGCCGCAGATTTCACCTAGTTCTTCCTTTCAGCACGAAGCTTGTCAGTTGGGAAAGCATCATCGGTCTACCTTTCCTAGTCGTCAGAGTCGAAGAAGTAGCTTCCTTTTTTAGTTATTTCATGTTGACATCTGGGGTCCGAGTCGTGTGCCTGATCACCAGAGACACCGATTTTATCTTGCAGCCGTGGACGATTTTTCACGATTGTCATGGGTGTTTCTCTTGAAAAATAAATCTAAGCAGGGGATGTGATCAAGACCTTTATTACTAAAGTGCAAAATGTTTTCTCTACCTTTGTGAAGTTTGTGCGAACTGATAATGCGTTGGAATTTTGTACTCGTGATCTATCTCATTTTCTTTCATCTAGAGGAATTATTCATCAAACATCTTGTCCTTACACCTCTCAGCAAAATGATGTTGCTAAGAGAAAGCATTGTCATCTTCTTGATGTCACCCGGACTCTTCTCATTCAGAGTCGTGCACCACATTCATTTTGGGGTGATGCCGTTCTCACAGCATGCTATTTGGTGAATCCTATGCCGTCATCTGTCTTGGGTAAGAAAATTCCTTTCTCCATAGGTTTTCCTGAGAAGGAGTTATTCTCACCCACTCCTCGTGTGTTCGGATTTGTTACTTTTGTTCATCAGTTGATACCTGGTTTGACAGGCTCGCTCCTAGAGCTATCAAATGTGTGTTTGTTGGGCACTCCATGACTCAGAAGGGATATCAACGTTATGATCCTCTACGCAGAAAATACTATATAAGTGTTGATGTCACATTTTTTGAGTTTGGGATGTACTTCTCTCCTACAGGTGATATGTTGGCTTCATCGAACTCAGATGATGAAGTTTACATGTCATTAGAGATCAAGCGCAATTTTCAAAAGCTATCATCACATTTTTTTAATTATAACATCAGAAAAAAAATCAAAGAAATAAAAGAGAGAACGCTAATCATGCACTTTGCGACCAAAAACAACCCAGAAAAATGATACCTTGGATCATTGCAGGAAGTAGCCGCTGAGGAAGAGCGCGAACAAGAAGATCAAGCTCCCATAGATCAGCAGCGCCTTCTGACCGGAGGTGAGCGTGTTGCCCCCCAGCCCGAACTGCTGGTTCTGCGCGAACCCTGGGATCTCGACGCTCCTGCTGATGAAGAAGGACTGCGCGGCGCCGCACGTGGGGCAGCGCCAGTCCTCGGGGAGGTTCTCGAAGCCGAGTCCCGGGGGGATGGGGTAGGAGGGATCCCCCACGGCCTGGTCGTAGCGGAAGCCGCAGGAGCCGCACTCGTAGACGCCGGTGTTGAGGACGACGAAGCGCTCCTCGAGGCGGCGCTTGTCGAAGTTGGCGGTTGCCTCCTCCTCCTGTCCTTCTCGGTACTCCTGCTGCTCGGAGGTCGGCTTGTCATCCTTGGAGACGTCGAAGGATGAGGGTGGAGGGAGGAGGAGGAGGGAGGCGGGGGAGAGGCGGGGGAGTGTGGTCGGCTTGGGGAGAAGGCCTCTGGTGGGTCTGTGGTGGTGGAGGGAGGGGGCGTGGGGAGTGAGGGGGAGGAGGCAGACCGCTGTGGTGAATGCCATAGCGCGCGGTGCCCTGCTGCTGCTGGTGGTGGTGCTATGGGTTCATGTCGAGTGGGGAAGAGGTGCCATCCGAACGAAGAGTGTAAGCTTCGGTTCTGTGTTGTTTTGGTTCTGGCTGTTTTGGGCAGTCGGATACTGAGTTGTTCGTGGAGGAGGAGAAAGGTTAGCAGTTGTTAGTAGGGATGCTAGTGGTTACCGTCACCGTATCCGTTTTATGTAGATCTGAACATCCGTATCCGTATTCATTTTAAAATGGATACAGATATAGATGTTGTTTTGATATCCGCAAACGTCTGTATCTCTATCTGTATATCCGTTTTCATATATAAATATAGTTATAGATTTATTTTTAACCATATATAACATAATTGTATACCTTCTTTTACCATATATTATATAATTTTTATGATGCAAACACATTTAGTAAATTTATATCATGTATTTTCCATCCAATTCGTATATATTTAAATCAATTCTATAGAGTATTTTTGACATTACTCGTATACGATCAATATCCGTTTTACATCTGTATCTGTTTTTAAAGGATATGGTAAGATAGTTCTAATATCCGTCAATATACGTATCCACATCTGTATTCGTATTCAAAAAATGGATAAGGATACGGTAATACCTATATCCGTATCAATATCCGTCCGTTTGCATCCCTAGTTGTTAGTGACGTCGTGGGGATTCGAATGGAATTTGCGTAATAGTAATTGGAGAACCATTAGGTCTATTAGCTCAAAAGTCTTTATTTGGATTGGGTTTAATTACGGACTTAACCTTGAAAGTAGGATAACTTTCTATTTAATCAAAGGAATAATTTATATGGCACGAATGGCTCATTGTTAATTATTCAATACCCATTAACTCGCTTTTTTATTATATCACAGTCACTTCTCAACTGACTAGGTTCAATATCCCCCCTGACGCGAAGCCTTATTCGTACTCTGAAAGGAGAGCGAAGTCTCAGTATTTTAAAATCATTTATTATTCATCAATTTTCACACGGGTACTTGATGAATCCACGATTCATCATCTTAATATCTTGATCTTAGTAAAATCCCCGAGTAAAATCCCAAATAAATCTCCATAAAATACATAAATTAACAAAATGACTCTTGTAAATAAAATACACTAATTATTGTATATTAGATTGTACAAAATAAATTACACATAAAAAGCCGCAAAAATAAGGAGTTTTATACCTGTAAATAGCCCAAAACTTCATGGATTTTTAATAATTCATTTCAACTCCTTTTTGCCTAATTCTTTCTCTAACTTGTTTATAAAAATGTATATAAAAATACAAAAATACAAAACAAATTTTATCTCAAATAAATGCTCCTAGATCCCAAAGAGAAAAAAAGCCGTAAAGTTCAACTTCCAAGCCAAATTCCCGCTCCGTATGAACTCCAAATTCACCAAACTCACTTTTAAAGTTCAAGTTAGAAAATTATCTATCCAACGGAAGTGGTTTCATTAAAATCGGAGCTCGTTTATAAAAGTTGGGTTTTGGGACCTAGATGTACATTGTATACCATGTATATACACATTCTTTCTTTAATTTTTATTGTATCTTTCTTAATTATTAAAAATACAAAAAAATCATACTTGTGTTGTATTTTAATTATACTATTTTATTGTATTTTTTCATTGTAAATATCTCTTATTAAAAAGATAAAAAAATTACATATTAGAAAAGTAAAAAAAAATGTACATGGTGTTTTGTCTTCTTTTGTAATTTCTCCACTATTTCTCTTCTCTTTTTATTTTATTGTATTTAAAGTAGACAACTTTATTTATTTATTTATTTATTTATTATATAATTTCCATTCTCAACAATAACCACCAATTCAACTCCATTATTCCACCATTTTTCCCAACTTCCCATTCAACTCCATTAATAATACAACCTCCCATTCAACTCCACCACTTTAATAACCTCTCCTTCCATTCTCTTTATATACCTCTCATTCTCCTCAATTTTGCCTTTGATCCATCTTTATGTGAGGAGAGCCCAGTTCCCAGAGTTGAATCGGTGACAGCGACGCAACCGCGGTCGAGCGACGACGGCCCTCTCTCCGGTGTGATCCGTTGGCTTTTTGGCCAACATCGCAGCCGCAACCGCGCGCTGCTCGAGCTCATCGCACGCCGGCGATTCGAGCGAAGACCGTGCTCACGAGAGCACTCCATAGGCGACCATCTCCATCGTAGGTAAATTTCCCCTTCATTTTAGTTCATTTGGTATTTTTGCAATTTTTTATATCACATCAAATCCACCATCCACTTGCTTCCATTTGTTTAGTTCATCTTCATCACCATCATCCACCCATTTTATTATTGTTTATCATATTCCCTGTTTAATCAAAATTTAAAAAAAATAAAAAAAATTATTAAAACAAAAAAAAAGAAAAGATCCCTTTTATTACAGCAGAAAATTATAAAAAAAATAAAAAAAACAAAAAAAATTTTCCGCAGCAGCGGTGGGGGAGAACCCACCGCCGCCGCCCCTTCTTAACAACGGCAGCGGCTCCGCCGCCCCTCCTCCATCCACGGCCACCGCGCCGGTGGCCACCGCCGCCGCCAGCGGCAAGGCCGCCCACAGGCCCCCTCGCGGCACCCCCCCGCCCCCCCCCCCCCCCGCGCGACAGCCGACCGCCCGCCGTCCCGAGTCCAGGCCGCCACCTCCGCCCGCGCCCCCGTTCTCTCCGCCAAAGCACCGCCCGCCTCCTCCGCGCGCCGGCGAGCGCGCCGTGCCTCCGCGCCTCTGCCCTCCGCCGCGCCAACCGCCGGCCGAGCCCCCCTCAATTTGGGTTCCTCCTCCTGTGTCCAACGAAGAAGGAAGAAGAGAGGTTAATTTTTATTATAAAAATTATATAAATGTTTTGTATAGTTTATATAATTACAAACAAGTCCCTGTATATATTTGCTTTATAATTCTAGTTTTTTCTGTATTGCACAAAGACCCCTGTGTTTGACTAGTAATTTGGATATCTGTTTGGCATCCTTTTATTCATTGAAAAATGTGTTCATGTTGAGCAACTAACTCTCTATATTATAGGAATTTGTTTATATTTTTGTGACTCATGGGTAATTAATTAAAAATTGTTAACTGAAATTTTGCATAGTTTACCCATTCTGTGCCATTAAATTTATATCTCACACACGGTAGCTCTAAAAATTCCACAAATAGTGTGATGCCTTAAAGTGTGCTTAACTTACTGTCCAAATTTCGTCCAAAATGGAGATGTCTTGTGCCTGAAATAAATTGTAGAGTGAAATTAGTATTTGATTTTTAGTTAAATCCACAGACATCATTTTTGCAAAATTTCAAGCCTCCTGGATTCCACATGAAAATATCTTTTTGAGATAATTCACACTCTGATTAACTTGATATTGTGGATTTATTAGGAATTAATTACTCACTGTCACTCTATTTCCACTGAAAAATACATAAAAAACTCATACTTTGTCAAAAAATTCAAAAAAAATTAGTGTAGTCTTCTTGCATCATGTTTTCATTTCAGTAAATTTTTCATAATTTTTGCTTACTGTTTGTGTGAAAAATTGCGAAAATACCCATAAAAAGTGTGCATTTTTAGTTGTTGCATTTTAACCCCTAAAATTCTAAAAAAATATGTTTTGCATTCATCATTGGATTAAGTTTACTGGAAAATATAATTTGGCTTAATTGAATTAATCTCACATTAAATTAAATTAGGCTAAGTTGTATGCTTTCGTAGTATCTTAATTCAACCGCATCTTGTATTGGCATTTCTTCTTGCATTAAAAAAATCTAAAAAATACGCATTGGAAATCTAGACCTAAGTTTGCGAATTAACCCCTAAGTTGTTCCTTTGCCTCCCTGAGTTCGACCCCGGACTTGCCCGGGATATAAATTAAAGTTGAGACACTCTTCACGGAGATCTTCTCTCGGTTCTGATTGAATCGCTAAGTACACGTGCTACAACGAAGCCGAATTAAACATCGTATTTAGCTGAACCGGGGAGGCAAACGGCTTAGGGATTAGTTTAAAGATTTGGATTTTAGTTTTCCATTTACTCGGGTAGTCTGACCCCGAGCCACCTTGTATTTATTCCATTTTTTTGCAATTATTTCTCTTCATATTTTTGTATATATATATTTTTTTATCTCTCTAACATAAATCTTTGTTTCCTTGCGAGGGCTCGGTGGACTTGGAGTGCATCGGAGGTCGACGGACGCGACGCGCGCCGAACTGAAGGCGGTGAAAAGCAATTTATTTTTGAGAGAATTTTTGTAAATTGTTGTAATTATTTAGCTTGCTCTATATAGCGGCTCTTGTTTGAGAGCTCGCGCATGTAAAAAGACTTGGACATTATTTGTGGTGTGTCGAGCCTGTTTCACTCTCCGGCGAGGGTGGGGCTTGACTTGAGTGGCGAAAATTAAGGATTAGGCACGCGGTAGTTTAGAATCAAATTTGTTTGTGCCCATCGTAATTTAGGCCACACTTATCTTAGAAGATTCACATATCTTATAAGATTCATAATGAGACGCACATAGACACGTACTACTTAGCTCAAATCCAATCAATTCTTCCCCGCTAATAGTATATTGTTTAGGTGTGGTTTCCTCGATCTGCATGCATTTAGTGTAATATTTACAAATTCAGTTTTGCATAACGCATGAAGAGTGCTGGGATTCACTGTAAGTATACCTTCTTCTGAGCATGCATCATAGTTTCTCGTTTGCATTCTGATTTCCGATTCCCCTCTTGTTTTACAACTTAAGGTCAAAAGGAAATTGGGACTGAACGGTAGACGTGCTTGTGTGTTCACATAAATTTCAAGTGATAACCTAACTCTAAAATTGGGACTGAATTGAGCAGGTCGATCTAATTAATTGGAATAAAAAGAACCCTTGTTCTCGGGTGCAGAAAGCCCTCATTGTTTGTTTTAATTGCAAGTGAGAGAGAGACGACCCTAGGATAGAGCCAAGTCTGGATTTCTTACTTACTACTGGTTCTTTCTTTTTAGGCGATTAGCTACTTTTCAGTGAGGATTTACGGGTAGCCGGTAAACGGTCCGGACTTCCTTAGCAGAGTGGGAGGTTTAGAGGACGCATTAGTCCTCAAGGAACGGGTAGCCGTATTTATACGATCCGTACTTACTCCTCTACTGGCTGAAAGTAGGTCAAACTAGTCGTAAGAACCGGGCCAGTCTGTAGGAAAATACGGGCACCTAACAGCTCGTTAATCTTTCCAAGATTGTATTCTCACCAACTAAAATTGACCAGATAAATCGGCCGAACTCTTACGGCCATCATGTGTTGAGTTGGTGAAATTGGGGGTTTGAATTGCGTTTGAATTGTGTGAGTTCACTCCGCACATTTACGTGCACCGTAGAACTAGCGCCTCATTGATTATCGTGATCTAATCGGTTCTTTTGACATCGAAGATGACTGATTGGAGGGATATTTATTCGGACTTTGCGAATCTCTCGTTGAACCCTTCAAAAAGTACGTCTTCAAAGCTCCAAGCGCAACTTGGATCAACTTGGACTCATGACCCTCTTGAGCCTAGGATCACTCACTCTCGGGATGGTTACTCTCAAACCATTCCCTTTCTCTCTTCCCACCTCACCGAGGAAGACCATCGCCTTGGTGAGAATATCATGATTCATAAATCCTCTTCTAATCAAGAAAACATTGCTGATTCAGGACATAAAGAAGATTCGAGTAAAATGCCAAAGAGGAAAGAAGAGGAAGAAGAGAACCATGAAGACCCGATGAAAAGTATACTAGCCCGATTAGCTGCATCTGAGCAGCAACAAGCATTACTGAGAGCTCAGTTGGGACAGTTAAATGTTGGGGTCCAACTACCAATGGATGCGGCTTATAACCCCGGACAATATCAAATTCATAACTACTTGAGTCCGGCTGAACCCGAGGTTGATTTTGAATTGAAGCCGCATTTTCTGAACCTGTTGCCACACTTCGATGGGAATGCTTCTGAGGAACCATATGCATTCCTAAGGGACTTTGAGCTCATCTACGCTAACCTCAAACATCAAAATGTTAGCCAGCATTATATTAGGCTCAAAGCCCTTCCATTTGCCTTGGGTGGCAAAGCTGATTACTGGGTAAAGAATCTTGGGATCGCCGTCACCACATATGCCCAGTTCAAGGACCTGTTTTTGAAGAAGTTCTACCCTTTGAGTAGAACTAACATGATGAGGATACGAATTACGAGTTTTTCCCAATTACCCAATGAAGCCTTCTGTGATGCTTGGGAAAGATTCAAGGACATCCTGCAAAAGTGTCCTTGTCATAGAATAGATGACAACATCTTGGTCCAATCCTTCTTCACTGGTCTCAACCCTGAGATGCAGGGTTTAGTGAGCGCTGCCTGTGGAGGCAGCTATACATCACGAGGAGCGGATACTGTCTGGAGGGTATTCGAGCAGATGGCTGAAACTAGCCGCTCACAGATGGCCAGCAGGGCCTATACACCATCCCCCAGTTCACTCTCACTTGGAGGGGGGAAACCAGCTGTAGTCGATCTCTCTCAGGATGTGATCCCTAGCATGGGACTTCTGGCTGACAAGCTTACTGTAGTCGAGAGGATCGACAGGAGGATTGATGAGTTAGACCGGAGCGTCTCCAAACTTCCAAAACAGATGGAGGAGTTGACTGAGAAGGTATCTAAGATAAAGATACCTGCCGTGACTGCACCCGCTGCTCCCATTTACCGAGTTCACCATGTTCAGGAGCAGTTGGTGTCAGGGCAACCCCAGCCGTGGGAGCAGGACCAATCCTACACCCACTCTTTCCAGCAGCCACCTCCAGTAGCAGAGACAGTCCAGGAGGAGCCTCCACCAGTTTGGGAGGTGAATGGGATATGGTATACTCAAGACCCTGCCAGGCAGGGAAGTACGGGAGACCGACAGACCTATCAGCGTCCCCCGACCTTTCACAACACCGCATTCACCTCCGCACCACCTCCGTCCCAGCAGAACCCTGGATTCCATCCGCCCCAGCAGCAGAGGCAGCAGTACTAGCAGTATGGCCGACAGGGCCATTACCAGACGGGCCAGCAGGGCCCACAACCCCAGCAACAGCAGCAGCAGAGGTAGTACACTGGCCAGCAGGGCCAGTCTTCCCGTTCTTCTTCTCAATCTTATCCACTTCCTTCATCGTCTAGTCCCGTGGATATTCAGCAGCAGATACTCGACGAGCTACGTTCCTACAGGAATGAGGTTCAGGACTTACGGGTGGATGTCAACCGCCTGTCCAGATGGCGAGACGAGCAGACTGCACCCTCTACCTCTATCCCAGCCCAAGTTCAGGCTAACCCCAATAGCCTGAACCGTTCTAGTTCTCAGCAGCACTTTGGTCAGGTATACTATTCAGCATCTCCTAAATCTGAACATGAGATTCTTTTGTGTGACGAGGCTAACCACATGTCACTCAGGAGCGGAAGGACGGTGGTCGTACCTGACCGGGCGAGGGACACGAGGAGGGGCATCTCTGGAGCTCTACCTGAGGAGTCTTCAGAGGACGAGGAGGAGAGGCATCATATTTCAGAGCCCCATCAGCACCATTCGAGGATTTCTACTCAGGGAGCCGAGAGGAGGAGGAGAGTACGTATGCAGCATCGTCAGCATGGATATTCTTCTGATTCTACGGAGGACCTTGCATCTCCGGTTGTGGCGGATACCACTCCAGCTTCTATTCCACAACCTATAGTAGATAGTTTAGACTTTGAGTCCATGTTGCATCAAAAAGATTCTTGTATGAAGAACTCTGTTTCCGTTAATGCAAAGAATGATATTCCAGTTCATGATTCAGATTCTTCATCCTCTGTTTCCCTAGCTTCAATCCCTTTCCCCCTGCTCTTACGACATGAAAGCGCATCAAAAAGATTCAGAAAGATGACCCCGATATGGCACGGTTTTGCAAAGAAAACATCACAGTTAAGGTGCCATTTGATGAATATGTGGCTAACCATCCTGCCTTCCAAAAATACCTTAAGGTGAGATGCACACCTAGAAGGGTTAGCAGGAAGAAAGATAACCGAAATATAAAGACACATGTCTTATCAGTAGCCACAACCTATTGTCTCAAGAATCAGACTTTGCCAAAGAAAAAGAGAGACATGGGTGCTCACTATGTGGAGAGTCGTATTGACGACATTGCGTTTGCACGCACACTTTTAGATAACGGTTCTTCGATCAACTTACTTCCCTTAGACTTATATCAAAAATTGGAGTTGGGACCACTTCGCAAATCTAGAGCTTTACTCCAATTCGCAGATCGTTCAATGAAGAGACCTAAGGGAGAAGTGAAGAACGTCGTTATCTCGATTGAGGGGCAGAACTATCAGGTGGACTTCACAGTCTTGGACATGGAGACCCCCAATCATTGGAGAGAATCTCAGATCATTCTCGGGCGACCCTTCCTTAGGACCGCAGGCGCAGCTTTCGACTATGGTACGGGAATGATGAAGTTCCGTTCTCCAGGCGGAGAAGTGAACCTTGAGATGAAGCAAACCAAGTGTCAGCGACCCGATGCAGAGAGTAGCACAGAGTACTCATCTTCAGAGGCAGATTGCAGTATGATTAGCACAGTTGGGATTTGGGGACAAATTCCTTCAGGACAGAGCGAGATCCTTTCATCTGGAGAGGATATAGTGCATGATGCAGTTTGCCAGGTGTTGTCTGATCTTGCTAGAGATGCATCAACCTATTCTCATGATGACTTAGAGATCCATCCAGATCTGTCAGTTCCATCATCTTCGGAACAATCATGGGACATAGATGACAAGTCGGACGTGGCTTTTGCCGATTGTTTGGATACTTTTGACGATCCGACTCCCGATACTTCTGATTTGGTGGCGAGTACTACTCAGCCTAGCCCACCTTCATGCAGCACGGAACCAGATTCAGATTCAGTTCAGCCAGATTTGCTTGATGATACCACATTGCCAAAACTGAAATCACTACCTCCTACACTCAAGTACGCCTTTCTTGCGGGACCCAAAGAGAGATATCCTGTCATCATTAGCTCAGACTTGTCTTTAGAGCAGGAGTCTAGGTTGTTAGAAGTCTTAGAGAGGAACCGCAAAGCAATAGGCTGGACAGTGTCGGATCTCGTGGGCATCAATCCCACTCTCTGCTCACACCACATTTTTACTGAGGATAACGTGAGACCTTCCCGTGAGTTTCAGAGGAGACTTAACCCCAATCTACGGGAAGTGGTGAAGAATGAAATTGAGAAATGGTGCAAAGCAGGGTTTATATACCCTATTTCTGACTCCAAGTGGGTGGCCCCACTTCATGTTGTCCCAAAGAAGTCGGGAATTCAGATGGTCACCAACGAGGAGGGGGTAGAGATCGCGACACGGGTACCCACGTCGTGGCGCGTCTGTGTCGACTATAGGCGCCTGAATGCTGCGACCAAGAAAGATCACTTTCCCTTGCCTTTTATTGATCAGATCTTGGAGAGACTCGCAGGGAAAGAGTTCTTCTGTTTTCTTGACGGGTACTCAGGCTACAACCAGGTGGCCATAGCCCCTGAGGACCAGGAAAAGACCACATTCACATGTCCATTCGGCACTTATGCTTTCAGGCGCATGCCATTCGGGCTCTGTAATGCCCCGGGCACATTTCAGCGGTGCATGATAGCCATATTTGCCGAGATGGTGGGAGATTTCCTGGAAGTGTTCATGGATGACTTCTCGGTCCATGGTGATTCTTTTGATACATGTTTAGCGCACTTGGACCGAGTTCTCACGAGGTGTAGAGAGGTGAATCTGGTACTCTCCTGGGAGAAGAGTCACTTTATGGTGACAGAGGGTATCGTGTTGGGGCATGTCATCTCCAAAAGGGGAATGGAGGTTGACCCTGCCAAGGTGGAGGTGATCAAGAAACTCGATCCACCTACCAACGTGAAGTCAGTGCGGTCATTCTTAGGGCATGTTGGATTCTATAGGAGATTCATTCAAGATTTTTCAAAGATCACCCGCCCACTGACTGAGCTCTTAGGGAAAGACATAGAGTTCGTTGTAGATCACAGGTGTCTGGAGGCCTTTGAGCTCTTGAAAAGGAAGATTTGTGCCTCGCCTATCCTACAAGCTCCTGACTGGTCTCTCCCCTTTGAGATCATGACTGACGCTTCAGATTTCGCTATAGGAGCTGTGTTAGGACAACGGCGAGAGGGGATTCCGTTTGCGATTCACTATGCGAGCAAAGTTTTAGATCCTACACAGAAAAATTATACAGTAACTGAAAAGGAAATGCTCGCGGTAGTATGGGCCCTTGAGAAGTTCAGATCATATATTTTGGGCTCTAAGGTGATAATTTATACTGATCACACAGCCATTCGATACTTAATGGAAAAGAAGGACGCGAAGGTGCGTCTTCTTAGGTGGATTTTACTCCTCTAGGAATTTGATTTGGAGATAAAAGACAAACCTAGAGTGAAGAATGTTGTGGCTGATCACCTTTCTCGGATTGAACTTAAGGATTCTCCTGATCATGAGCGTATTAGAGAGACCTTCCCAGATGAGTCAATTTGTGTTATTGACTCACTCCTGTGGTATGCCAACATGGTGAACTATCTTGTCTCCAAGCAGGTTCCCCATGGTTGGACTAGGAGCAGCATTGATCGACTGAAGTCAGATTCGAGGAGATACCACTGGGACGATCCCTTCCTTTTCTTCGAAGGACCGGATTGTGTTTGGAGAAGGTTTATTCCTCAGGAGGAATACCAAAGTGTCCTCACATATTGTCATTCACTTGAGGCTGGAGGACACCATTCGGGAAAGAGAACCGCTCACAAAGTACTTCAATGTGGATTGTATTGGCCAACCTTGTTTAGAGATGCCATTGATTTTGTACGGTCGTGCCCGATTTGTCAAAGGATGGGAGGGACAGTTGGACAGAGAGATGAGATGCCCATGCAACCGATGATTATTTGTGATGTTTTTGATGCATGGGGCATAGATTTTATGGGTCCCTTTCCCAACAGCCAAGGACATGAGTACATTTTGTTGGCGGTTGATTATTTATCCAGGTGGGTGGAGGCTATACCAACCCGAACCGCAGAAAGCAAGACTGTCTGTAAGTTTGTGAGAGACCATATTATTGCTAGGTTCGGGGTGCCAAAAGTTTTGATATCTGATGGAGGTAGCCACTTTGTGAATCGAGATATGAGATCTTTAGCTAAGGACTATGGATTTGATCATAGAGTTACTAGTCCTTACCACCCACAGTCCAACGGCATGGCAGAGGTTTCGAACAGAGAGGTGAAGAATATTTTGCAGAAATTGGTTCGTCCCGATAGGAAGAACTGGTCTCAACTTTTGGACCAAGTTCTGTGGGCCTATAGGACAGCCTACAAGACACCATTGGGTACTTCACCATTTAGAATGATCTATGGCAAGCCATGCCATTTGCCCGCAGAATTGATTCATAAATCTGAATGGGCAATTAAGAAGATTAATTGGAGTTGTCACCTAGGGAAGCTTTGCCGAGACTTGAACTTGAACGAGCTCGTGGAAATCCGAAACAGGGCATATGACAACAATTTGATTTATAAGGACAAAGTAAAGAGATGGCATGATCAGCACATTAGGTGCAAAGACTTTGTCCCTGGACAAAAGGTATGGTTGTTCAATGCCAGGTTGAAGATGTTCCATGGGAAGCTCAAATCTAAGTGGACGGGTCCCTTTGTGGTTAAGAAAGTGCACGAGAACGGAAGTGTAGAGATAGCTGATCTCACAGATGGTGCACAATCTCATGTAGTGAATGGACAACTGTTGAAGCATTTTGTTGATTCCAAAGAGCAGTTAGTCCAAGTCGAGGTCATCAACTTCATACAGAGTGAGCACAGAGCAGATACATCTTATTACTCTTCATGAAGATGCAGCATCAAGATTCAACATCTTAGAAGATTCCATCACTCTTGTACATATTCTCCCTTCTTTGTATATTCTCGAGATCACGTCGGTTCTCACACTTACTCTTGTCCTATACTTAGGCTGACCAAAGCCTAAGTATAGGGGGGACCGATGCCCGCCATGTGTATTTACTCATCATTTCTCCTCTTGACCTCGTCCGCCCCATTTTTGCTCTTCTTCTACACTTAGGCCGTCCAGAGCCTAAGTATGGGGGGGCGGATCGACTTCTATACTTTCTATTATTTTAGCTTTCCTACGCTTAGTACGAGCTATGTCTTTTTGTCACCTAGTGCCATGAGGACATAGCACAAGCTAAGTATAGGGGGGTGTGTATATATTACATATATACTTTACCCATACCTCGTACTTTCACGTATTTTTTATATATATTATACAATAATTATGGGGTGGGTAAAAACAAAACAAAACAACAAAACAAAAGTAAAAAAAACTTCTTCCTAAAAAAACTCTTTTTCTTTATTTGCTTAAAAAAACTTTTCAAAAAAAAGTCTTTTCTTATTCACCTATCTTTTTCAAATAAAAAACTTCTTTGCCTTTGTTTGTCAAAAAAACAAAAAAAACAAAAAAAAAAACTTTTTGAAAAAAAAACTTTTAAAAAAACAAAAAAAAACTTTTTCCAAAACTTTAAAAAAAACAACAAAAAAACAACAAAAAACATTCATAAAAAAACTAAAAAACAAAAACAAAAACTAAAAAAAACTAACTAATAAGTTGGTTTAATCCTTGACACAATTCACTTTCACACAAGACTAGTGATGTTCAAGAACACTTGGTTTATGAGGTCTTGAGATTTTGAGTTAACCAGCCTTAGTCATTAGGGTCCTTGACTTAATTATTCACATTTCCCTAGTTTGAAAGATGCGTGTGCTATATTGCATGCTTAGACTCTACCTTAAAGAATATGATCAGCACCTCACATACACGACCGCAATTATGATGAGATGAGTTGTAATTTCACTTGAGGAACTGGGATGAGGGATTTGAGTTTGGACTTGATTTAATGATGCTCGAGGATGGGATAAAATCAATGAAGGCTTCATGAAACCTGAGTGTCAGCACATTTAGCCAGTATGAGAACATGGTTCTATACTATCTCTTGACATTTACCTATGTGCCAGGGTGTGATAAAATAAAAAAATATTGATGAGTGTGCGCCAACTCTTGGTAAAAGCAGTGGAGCTAGCCACAAATACTACAAAGCAATGAAATGTCAAAGAAAGGCTCTCATTCCACAAAGTCAATTATCAAAAGAGCTTCCACCAAAGGCGAGCGCTCCCAACCATTTCAAAGTGTCCACTTGGACCACCGCTATTAGGACCAGGAGTCGGGCTTGCACCAAAAAAGGGCTCTGCATCGTAAATGCTACAAGTCTGGGTGTAGAAGGTACGATAGGTACTCAAAAAAGGCACACCCCGGTGTACTCCCAGGAAAACAAGTGCAGACGGCTCCAACTTCTCTTGACGGACGCACTGATCAACACCAAAAAAATGCGTTGCGTAATAAGGCACTTGAGAGGATCCTTGTTCCAATGAGAGGGAGAGAAGAAATGACACAATCCTATGCCCTCCATCGACTGGCCTTCCATCTACACTTTCAAGTCTGATAACTAAAGAGACGGTGGATTGGATGCAAGAAATGATTTATTCCCTAGTGTTGAGGATTGGGTCCATAGGAGAGTCTCTTGGACTGGAACCTTGGGTGACGTTGTGACTCTAC
Source organism: Ottelia alismoides (assembly GCA_037367405.1). Taxonomy (NCBI): domain Eukaryota; kingdom Viridiplantae; phylum Streptophyta; class Magnoliopsida; order Alismatales; family Hydrocharitaceae; genus Ottelia; species Ottelia alismoides. The sequence goes on from JAZKJV010009967.1 coordinate 96,192, forward strand.
TCTTGTAACTGCAGTCAACACTTAAAGTCATATCCCTTATATATACGTATACAAAGAGAGTCTGATGATTAGGGGAATTGGATACCTTTTGACTAGAGCTTGGTTCAGCTTAGAATTTTAGGATCTCTAAAACCGAGAGTTCTTGAACGGATCAAGTCTTGTATTCACATGCACAGTCAGGGGTTAACCCAACTTATTCATTCTTTATTTGCTAGAGGACTAGCAAAGTTTAAGTATAGGGGGGTGATGAATCCACGATTCATCATCTTAATATCTTGATCTTAGTAAAATCCCCGAGTAAAATCCCAAATAAATATCCATAAAATACATAAATTAACAAAATGACTCTTGTAAATAAAATACACTAATTATTGTATATTAGATTGTACAAAATAAATTACACATAAAAAGCCGCAAAAATAAGGAGTTTTATACCTGTAAATAGCCCAAAACTTCATAGATTTTTAATAATTTCATTTTCAACTCCTTTTTGCCTAATTCTTTCTCTAACTTGTTTATAAAAATGTATATAAAAATATAAAAATACAAAACAAATTTTATCTCAAATAAATGCTCCTAGATCCCAAAGAGAAAAAAAGCCGTAAAGTTCAACTTCCAAGCCAAATTCCCGCTCCGTATGAACTCCAAATTCACCAAACTCACTTTTAAAGTTCAAGTTAGAAAATTATCTATCCAACGGAAGTGGTTTCATTAAAATCGGAGCTCGTTTGCAAAAGTTGGGTTTTGGGACCTAGATGTACATTGTATACCATGTATATACGCATTCTTTCTCTAATTTTTATTGTATCTTTCTTAATTATTAAAAATACAAAAAAATCGTACTTGTGTTGTATTTTAATTATACTATTTTATTGTATTTTTCGTTGTAAATATCTCTTATTAAAAAGACAAAAAAAATTACATATTAGAAAAGTAAAAAAAATGTACATGGTGTTTTGTCTTCTTTTGTAATTTCTCCACTATTTCTCTTCTCTTTTTATTTTATTGTATTTAAAGTAGACAACTTTATTTATTTATTTATTTATTATTTAATTTCCATTCTCTACAATAACCACCAATTCAACTCCATTATTCCACCATTTTTCCCAACTTCCCATTCAACTCCATTAATAATACAACCTCCCATTCAACTCCACCACTTTAATAACCTCTCCTTCCATTCTCTTTATATACCTCTCATTCTCCTCAATTTTGCCTTTGATCCATCTTTATGTGAGGAGAGCCCAGTTCCCAGAGTTGAATCGGTGACAGCGACGCAACCGCGGTCGAGCGACGACGGCCCTCTCTCCGGTGTGATCCGTTAGCTTTTTGGCCAACATCGCAGCCGCAACCGCACGCTGCTCGAGCTCATCGCACGCCGGCGATTCGAGCGAAGACCGTGCTCACGAGAGCACTCCATAGGCGACCATCTCCATCGTAGGTAAATTTCCCCTTCATTTTAGTTCACTTGGTATTTTTGCAATTTTTTTATATCACATCAAATCCACCATCCACTTGCTTCCATTTGTTTAGTTCATCTTCATCACCATCATCCACCCATTTTATTATTATTTATCATATTCCCTGTTTAATCAAAATTTAAAAAATTAAAAAAAATTATTAAAACAAAAAAAAGAAAAGATCCCTTTTATTACAACAGAAAATTATAAAAAAAATAAAAAAAACAAAAAAAAATTCCGCAGCAGTGGTGGGGGAGAACCCACCGCCGCCGCCCCTTCTTAACAACGGTCCGCCGCCCCTCCTCCATCCACGGCCACCGCGCTGGTGGCCACCGCCGCCGCCAGCGGCAAGGCCGCCCACAGCCCCCCTCGCGGCACCCCCCCCCCCCGCGCGACAGCCGCCCGCCGTCCCGAGTCCAGGCCGCCACCTCCGCCCGCGCCCCCGTTCTCTCCGCCAAAGCACCGCCCGCCTCCTCCGCGCGCCGGCGAGCGCGCTGCGCCTCTGCCCTCCGCCGCGCCAACCGCCGGCCGAGCCCCCCTCAATTTGGGTTCCTCCTCCTGTGTCCATCGAAGAAGGAAGAAGAGAGGTTAATTTTTTTATTTTATGTAAAAATTACATGATCGCTATTATATGTTTATAATATTGCATAACAGTCCCTGTACATAACTTGCATTGTATATTGTTTTCTAAATTTGCACTGATAACCATGTGCTCATGCTTTAATTTGGACTTTGTTTATGCACCTTTTTGTTCAATGAAAAATACTTCTGTAATGAGCAACTAATTCTCTACATTCTGAATATTTATTTATATTTTTGTAATATTTGGGTAATTAATTAAAATTGTCTAACTGAAATTCTTGACATTTTACCCAAATTAGACTCTTAAATTGTTATCTAACTCACGGTTGCTCCAAAAATTCTACAAAAATTAGATTTGATGCCTTGACATGTGATGTAATTACTATCCAAATTTCATTCAAAATGGAGATGTCTTGTGCCTGGAATAATTTGTAGAGTGTTTTTAGAATTTGATTTTTAATTAACTCCACAGACATCTTTTTCACAAAATTTCAAGTCTCCTAGATTCCATATGAAAACATCTATATGAGATAATTTGCTCTCTAATTAATTTGATAATGTTGATTAATTAGGAATTATTTACTCACTGTCACTCTATTTTCACTAAAAAATTTATAAAAAAATCATATTTTGTCAGAAAATTCCAAAAATATTACTGTAGCTTCCTTGCATCATGTTTTAGTTCCAGTAAATTTTTCATAATTTTTGCTTACTGTTTGTGTGATAAATTGCGAAAAAACCCATAAAAAGTGTGCATTTTTATTTATTGCATTTTAACCCCTAAAATTCTAAAAAAATGTGTTTTGTGTTCATCACTGGATTAGGATTCTAGGAAAAATATAATTTGGCTAAATTGGACTAATTTAATATTAAAATTAATTTGGCCTTGTTGTATGCTTTCTTGGCGTCTTGATTCACCCGCAACTTGCATTTGCTTCTCTTTTTGCATTAAAAAAATCTGAAAAAATACCGCACTGAAATCTAGACCTAATTTCTTGAATTAAAACCTAAGTTGTTCCTTTGCCTCCCTGTGTTCGACCCCGGACTTGCCCGGGATATAAATTAAGCCGAGACACTCTTCACGGAGATCTTCTCTTGGTTCTGACCGAATCGCTAAGTACACGTGCTACAACGCGACCGAATTAAACATCGTATTCAGCGACCCGTCAGTACTTTTTGAGTAATAATAAAATTTTTGAATTTCTACACTCTGTGTCATTCCGAGTTTTTCTAGTAACACTGGCCTATCTTTTTTTGCAATTACACGTGCCATTGTGTTGCCATTGTGTTGTTTCACCATTAACACGTGTGTCCTGCTGCTGGTTTGATCGTCTGTGAGATGAACGGGATGGTGGTTTGTTCAAACCGTGGTCTCTATAAAAATTGTGCTTATGTATTTTTGACCACATATCTTCTCCTTCTATATCATTTCCTTTGTTGCCATAGTTGTCCTCCTCTACTCTGACCTCTGCATTCTCGACCTCTTCGATGATGCCTCGCCTCCCTGACATTGGTGTTACGGCCATTACAAGAGATTAAGGATAACCATCATCAAATAAATGCATTGCTCACGAGAGCGGTGGATGATAGGGAGGAGGGAGGATGGGAGACAAAGGGAAGGGGAGATGGAGAGTTTGGGATGGGTGGGTTGGGGGATTTAAGTCCTTTATATAGGAATAGAGATTCAGAGGTATCGGATTTGTTAAGTCAAGATTCTCAATCAAAAGTCAACATGTTGATCAAAAGTTACAATATTAACCAAAATGTTGACTTTTGGATGAAAATGGTGACTTGGCAAGGTCAAGATAACTTAAAGTCTGAATCGTAACTATTACAAACATGCATACATCCTTTGATCAAAGACTGATATATCTATATATCTGTATGTCCAAGTATATGCATTTCACTTACCAGTAGGTTGATAACCTAGCCAATGTCTATATACCGATGAGTTCGTGTGTGTATGAAGACATATGAGGTGTATGATCTTTAGAAGGAATTATGCAGCCTCACACTTGATGAACTGGGAGAAACTCACTCAAGAAATACATGGGTCGAACATAATTTCCATTCATGTTCCTCTTATTTATGAAACAAGAATGAATTCAGAAATATTAATATAAGCTTTTGGAAAGCATATGATTGATATTGTTATCCAGCGATCGATTGAGAAATCTACTAATATGCCATGGATGGAGATAATCAAACAAGTGTTCGAACTTCGTATTTATCAAAGTCTTATAGTACGCAAGATGCTTCAATATTGTGAATAATACTCCAGGTTGATGCATTCGTAATAGATTATACATGCGTGACACTCCTATTTGGGGGGAATGATGAAATCAGATGGATTTTAGTGACTATTTTGTGGGTAATTGAGTGAAAATTAATTGGATTAATTCTCATTCCATTGAACACATTTCTTTTGTCTTCTAGATCCAAATATTGAAAATAGAAATGGAAATGGGGCCCACTTCCATGACCTAATTCTAAGCTCTAAATAGTTTGTACAAATTATTAAAATAGAAACAAAAACAGGAATGTCTATATTACCTATTTCCGAGTTCCAAGAGTGTTAAGAAATGGAATGGAAAATAGATTTTGATAGTCGAAAGTATCCGATTAAAAATATCCGAAGTGGTTTCAACCTTGAAAATATATGGATATCCAGTTTTCAAGTTACTTTACATAGATAGTATGATCTCCCTAAAATTATCTCCAAGTATTAGCGAATGCTACTCACGAGTCTAATTGGATTATGACTCGAACTCATACATTGGGATATCGAAATAAAGATAATAAATGTTATTATCATGGATATGGGAATTTACCAATACGATTCATATTATTTAGTAATTAATTAATATGAATATAGATTCATAATTGTTAGAGTATATGCATCATATGTAGATGGGTACATGGATCTCTCTAGGATCCATTTACCACATCCAGTTGTTTAGTCCCACATCGACCGTCTATGAGATGTGGAGATCCGGTGAGGGGTATATAAGAAGCCCTTTACCCTCTGTAGCAGTTGAAAAAGTGCAATGTAACATATGGCCCTTTGAGGCCTTCTCCCATGGTTTCATCTTGCTCCTCAGGGAGCAGGGTTCTACATAAAATCTCACATTCTCCATTGTTCTTTAACCTTTATTTCAGATACACTTCTGCATTCAAGCTTTATAACATGGTATCTGAGCATGTTCGATTCTTGAGGATTTTGTGTTCATTCATTATTTTATTCGAGATTCGATTATTATTGGAATTGATTATAAAGATTCAAAGTTCTGAAGACTTATAATTCATGATTTGTTTAAATTCGATCTAGGGTTTTTTTTTTCAAAACCCTAAACATGTTCTTCATTCTCCGTTGGTGTGGCACCACAAGTCCCAGGCCATCTGCAGTTCTCCATTTCCAGCAAGCGTCTCAACCTCTCCAGATGACACCATCTCTCTCATGGCTCCAGATCGGCATCGACGATGCATGTCAGGTGCTAAACTCCAGGTCGAGCCCTAGCATGGTTGGTTGAGCTCAAGGAAGCAACTACGAGGATATGCCCAGATGATTTAGAAGAATCAAACTCCAGCCCGCATCAAAAAATCCCTCATAACAAAAAAAGGGGTGGCAAGGACCCTAATCTTTCAAAACCCTTCTCGTCACCACCCAGCATTGCCCCCAGGTGGAGGCCTCTCCTCGTAGGCGGTGCTCCTCCCAACTTGAGGCAGCATCGTGCAGCCATGCCGCACCTCCTCATCACTGCCCTCCTCTCCCAACACCACACTGCAACCCCTCTTGACATCATCCCAGGCGGCAGCCCCCTGGCCTCTCGACCTCGTACTCTAGGTCGCACCTCCTCTCCTTTGAAATCCAAGGTGCCAACTCCTCTCGAGGTCGCACGTCCTCTCCTTTCAAAATCCAAGGCAAAAACTCGTCCATCTCCATCAAGCGGATGCGACGACTCCCTCTTCTCATGGAGGTGGCGGCGATAGTAGAAACCCCCATCGGGGTCGTCTCTCTCTCTCGAAGAAAGAGGGTTCCCAAATAGGAACCATGAATAAATCCCCAAGTGGGTTGCATTTCTTTTTTAAAAAATCCTTTCAGTGTAAGGGCCCAGGTGGGCCAAAAGGAAAGATAAAAAATAAAAGGGGGGAGCCCACTGTTTTTCAACCAAATCGGGATGGAAATAAAAAAGGAGGGGAGAGGGAGGGAGAGTTATTTTTTGGCCCAAGTGGGCCAAGTTTCTTTGTTCAGAAAAAAGGAAAGAAAAAAGGGACGTACGAAAAAATGTATGTGAAAACAAATTTTGCAGAGAGAGAGAGGCCATAAAAATGAACCGGCTTATTTACAAAAAATTGAGTGTGATGGATATTAAAAAAAATTGAAGTAGCCAGAAAAAATGACTAAAAAATTGATTGAGAAAAGCTGAGAAAATGCAATAGCTTATTTACCCTAATTCTCTTATCTTCTCCCAATTTTGTCGATGCCATTGTTTATCGACAAGTATGGGAGGAAAGGGGAGTACAGTGTAGTGTTCTACGGCATCATACATCAACATCATTCTGACGATCCAGATGTCAGTTCAAAGTCAGAGTTCAGATTCTCTAGTCCAGATGCTCGTTCAGACTTCAGTCCAGATGCTTGTTTAGATTTCAGACTCTACGATTTTCCAGATGCGTTGTTCAAATTCCAAGTCTTTAGGTTGATTCGCACATGTATGCGATCTTCAGTTTTGTGGTCCCCATCTTTGTTTTGGTCAGAGTTTTCATGTGATCCATAGGGATTCTATAGTAGAGATCCCATTCCCTATGCCATGTGGGCTAGGGTTTTCTTGTGGTTTCATAGGGACTCCAAAGTAGAGATCCCATTCTTTGAGCTAGTATGGGAGAGACCCAGTTCTCTGATGAGGAAACTTTTCAGACTCCATTCCCAACGACCATGGACTCCGATGTGGACGTCCCTACAGCTTTTTTTTAGTTTGGCTCTTTCATAGATCGAGCAGTTGTCCACATGATGTGGCAGGTCAGAGTTCTTTAGGTGGAGTCTCATTTTCATTCACACTGACTATGATAGGTGCAGTACATAGCACATTCTCTCCAATGAGGAAATTCAATTTGACTCACACTCCAGCCCATTTGTTCCTCCTTACCTGCACAACACGAGAAACAACATCCTCGATAGTAGGCGACAGTTGTGTTTGAGTTGAGTTGATATTTTCCATAGTGTCCTGTAGCGTGAGTTTGAGATTTCTTTCTGTTTGTCCAAGCTGAGCTTTGCATGCTCCAGCTTGAGGGGGAGTGTTGGAGTATATGCATCATATGTAGTTGGGTAAATGGATCTCTCCAAGATCCATTTACCAACCGTTTGGGTAAATGGAGTATATGCATCATATGTAGTTGTTAGTAGGGATGCTAGCGGTTACGGATATATCCGTATCCGATCCGTCACCGTATCTGTTTTATATAGATTTGAACATCTGTATCCGTATTCGTTTTAAAATAGATACAGATATGGATGTCGTTTTGATATCCGCAAACATCCGTATCCGTATCCGTATATTCGTTTTCGTATATAAATATAGTCATAGATTTATTTTTAACTATATATAATATAATTTTATACCTTCTTTTACCATATATTATATAATTTTTATGATACAAACACATTTAGTAAATTTATATCATGTGTTTTCCATCCAATTCGTATATATTTAAATAAATTTTATAGAGTATTTCTGACATTACTCGTATACGATCAATATCCATTTTACATATGTATCTGTTTTTAAAGGATATGGTAAGATAGTTCTAATATCCGTCAATATGCGTATCCACATCCGTATTTGTATTCAAAAAATGGATAAGGATACGGTAATACCTATATCCGTATCAATATCCGTCCATTTGCATCCCTAATTGTTAGTGACGTCGTGGGGATTCGAATGGAATTTGCGTAATAGTAATTGGAGAACCATTAGGTCTATTAGGCTTTATTTGGATTGAGTTTAATTACGGACTTAACCTTGAAAGTAGGATAACTTTCTATTTAATCAAAGGAATAATTTATATGGCACGAATGGCTCATTGTTAATTATTCAATACCCATTAACTCGCTTTTTTATTATATCACAGTCACTTCTCAACTGACTAGGTTCAGTATCCCCCCTGACGTGAAGCCTTATTCGTACTCTGGAAGGAGAGCGAAGTCTCAGTATTTTAAAATCATTTATTATTCATCAATTTTCACACGGGTACTTTTTGAGTAATAATAAAATTTTTGAATTTCTACACTCTGTGTCATTCCGAGTTTTTCTAGTAACACTGGCCTATCTTTTTTTGCAATTACACGTGCCATTGTGTTGCCATTGTGTTGTTTCACCATTAACACGTGTGTCCTGCTGCTGGTTTGATCGTCTGTGAGATGAACGGGATGGTGGTTTGTTCAAACCGTGGTCTCTATAAAAATTATGCTTATGTATTTTTGACCACATATCTTATCCTTCTATATCATTTCCTTTGTTGCCATAGTTGTCCTCCTCTACTCTGACCTCTGCATTCTCGACCTCTTCGATGATGCCTCGCCTCCCTGACATTGGTGTTACGGCCATTACAAGAGATTAAGGATAACCATCATCAAATAAATGCATTGCTCACGAGAGCGGTGGATGATAGGGAGGAGGGAGGATGGGAGACAAAGGGAAGGGGAGATGGAGAGTTTGGGATGGGTGGGTTGGGGGATTTAAGTCCTTTATATAGGAATAGAGATTCAGAGGTATCGGATTAGTTAAGTCAAGATTCTCAATCAAAAGTCAACATGTTGATCAAAAGTTACAATATTAACCAAAATGTTGACTTTTGGATGAAAATGGTGACTTGGCAAGGTCAAGATAACTTAAAGTCTGAATCATAACTATTACAAACATGCATACATCCTTTGATCAAAGACTGATATATCTATATATCTGTATGTCCAAGTATATGCATTTCACTTACCAGTAGGTTGATAACCTAGCCAATGTCTATATACCGATGAGTTCGTGTGTGTATGAAGACATATGAGGTGTATGATCTCTAGAAGGAATTATGCAGCCTCACACTTGTTGAACTGGGAGAAACTCACTCAAGAAATACATGGGTCGAACATAATTTCCATTCATGTTCCTCTTATTTATGAAACAAGAATGAATTCAGAAATATTCGTCATGAATCCCAAAATTTCCGTTTCCTAGATGACCTAGGACCCGAATCGTTACAATTTAAAGATGGGGACCCATTCCGGGGAAGATCCATAGATGGGGACCCAAATTGTAATTTACCCTATTAAAAATGATGAATAATATCTAAGAGAGCCATACATAACTTATTGATTCTATACTCAATGATTTTTTTTACATAAATAGCTTCCGTATTGAATTCCTCTAATATCTCCTTGAAGTAGGAGTCTGTTGTTCTCTTTGTTGTAATCTAAATTTGTAATAAATTGAAAATGTACACGATATGATATATAATCATTATATTTATCCACATCCTTACAAAAATAAACTTTATCCATATCCATATTCATAAAATAATAAATATTTGTCATTATTTTGATGCATATTGGTCGAAAACTTTAAATATTAAATTCATATATGGATCACGATAGCCTTTATACCGTAATTTTATTATCTCATCGTAAATGTTGTCAGTCATTCAAATCAAAAGTAAAAATTTTTCTACAACCATAATTTATAAGATAAAGCATCTAATATGTACGGATGTTTAAAAAATTATTAGATAAAAATATCAATTAAATATCAGCATCTTGATATGCCATTTATCGATTTGATTCCGATTTAGAACCTTGCAATGTTTTACGGATTATTTTTCTGCTTGGCTACATACTTTTAGTCAAGGCGGGGGAAAAAGCCACTCTTAGTGCATGATCTATAGTCAAATAGTCGACATCTTCTAATCGTTTATACCAAAAAATTATTTTTTTGGAGAAAAAACTTAAAGAATCACCTTCATTATATAGAAGATGACTTTAGTATTATTTTATACCCATCTAAGCCATGAACCAATAGATCATTCAAACTTCTCAACTAACATCTAAAAACTTATATAAATATCTTACATCTAAGATATGCACACTAACCATGTGATTTGCTTGGATGGAACCGGAAAGATCAATTTAGAAAGACGTATCGAAGAGGAACTCACATCGATTAAACATCTAATTCTGATTTCTATGCAAGGAGTTGTCTGTGTACCAGGTGAGGAGTGAGATTTATAGCCGTTACAAATGAGCCATTGTGTTTCCACAATCCATCATATGCAATAAATAGGGTAGAGCATTGGGTCGGGTTGACCTGGACCTGATCTTGACCTGACTCCAAAAGCTCCGGCCCAACCCGAACCCAATGTACAAATGGGTCGGGTCCCGGCCCTCATATTTCAAAAATATCATGCTCGGATCGGGTCGGGTCCGAACTCGAAGTACAAATGGGTCGAGGCACGGGGCCTCATATTTTAAAAAGCACACTCATGCCATATGCTACCATATTTTAATAATTTATAGTCTAACAAAATTTTTCAATATACTATTACTAAATTAAATTCCATCATGATTCGATCACATGGAAAAGAATTCTACAAAATATTTCCAGATTTCAACAATCCACATACAAAATCCACACGTAAATCATATTAGCATCAAATTGGGAGACAATATTTATAGTCATAATACATCCAATATTTCCTTCATCCATGAATAGTAATATTATATCATAGTAATGCATCCAATATTCATGTATATGGATGAATTATACCATAACAATAAATTGGAATCAAAGTGAAACTTCATGGAACCAAAATGGATGTGGGTCGATCCTAGCCCGAACCCAAGCCCTACTCGAACTCGAGCCCGATCTCGTGGGCCTTGGGTCGGGTTCGGGTCCTTGGTTTGCTAAAAAAAGCGGACCTCGACCTGGTCCAAAGCCCACGAAAAATTGACGGGCTCGTATCGACTTTCTCAGTTTGGGTCGGGTCGAACCCAATGCTCCACCCTAACAAAAACACTTCCACTAAGTAAGGAAATCCTAACATCAAGAAATACATAATAAAAAAGGAAAAGGCTGGAATTTGGAAGGAGTCTTTTCTCCTTCATGCTGGAAAGGTATTTTGAAACAAATATAAATGATATAACCAAATCTACATTTTCTAATTTGGGTGGGGGGGCATGGCCCCGACACCCTCCCCTTCCCTCCGCCCATGTCTATATATCTATATGTCCAAGTATATGCATCTGACATACCAGTAGGTTGATGACCTAGCCAATGTCTATATAATGGGGAGTTCGTGTGTGTATGAAGACATATGAGGTGTATGATCTCTCGAAGGAATTATGCAGCCTCACACTTGATGAACTGGGAGACAAAACTCACTCAAGAAATACATGGGTCGAACATAATTTCCATTCATATTCCTCTTATTTATGAAACAAGAATGAATTCAGAAATATTAATATATGCTTTTGGAAAGCATATGACTGATATTATTATCCAGTGATCGATTGAGAAATCTACTAATATGCCATGAATGGAGATAATCAAACAAGGGCTCGAACTTTGTATTTATCAAAGTCCTATACTACGCATGATGCTTCAATATTGTGAATAATATTCCAGATTTATGCATTCGTAATAGATTATACATGCGTACATGCGTGACTTTCCTATTTCGAGGGAATGATGAAATCGAATGGATTTTAGTGACTCTATTTTGTGGCTAATTGAATGAAAAATAGGATTAATTCTCATTCCATTGAACACATTTCTTGTGTCTTCTAGATCCAAATATTGAAAATAGAAATGGAAATGGGACCCACTTTCATGACCTGATTCTAAGCTCTAAATGGTTTGTACAAATTATTAAAATAGAAATAAAAACAGAAATTGTTTATATAACCCATTTCCGAGTTCCAAAGAGTGTTGAGAAATGGAAATGGGAAATAGATTTTGATAGTCGAAAGTATCCGACTGAAAAATGTCTGAAGTGGTTTCAACCTTGAAAATATATGGATATATAGTTTTCAAGTCACTTTACATAGATAGTATGATCTTCCTAACATTATCTCCAAGTATTAGCGAATGCTACTCACGGGTCTAATTGGATTATGACTCGTACATTGAGATATTGAAATAAAGATAATAAATGTTATTATCTTGGATATGGGAATTGGTCAATACGATTCATACCATTTAGTAATTAATTAATATGAATATAGATTCATAATTGTTAGAGTATATGCATCATATGTAGATGGGTAAATGGATCTCTCTAGGATCCATTTATCACATCCAGTTATTTAGTCCCACATCGATCGTCTATGAGATGTGGATACTCGATGAGGGGTATATAAGAAGCCTTTTACCCTCTGTAGCAGTTGAAAAAGTGCAATGTAACATTTGGCCCTTTGAGGCCTTCTCCCATGGTTTCATTCTGCTCTTTAGGGAGCAAGGTTCTACGTAAAATCTCACATTCTTCATTGTTCTTTATCCTTTATTTCTGATACGCTTATGCATTCAAGCTTTATAACATGGTATCTGAGCATGTTCGATTCTTGAGGATTTTGTGTTCATTCATTATTTTATTCGAGATTCGCTTCTTGTTGGAATTGATTATAAAGATTCAAAGTTCTGAAGACTTATGATTCATGATTTGTTCAAATTCGAGATCTAGGATTTTTTTCAAAACCCTAAACATGTTCTTCATTCTCTGTTGTTGTGGCACCGCAAGTCCCAGGCCATCTGCAGTTCTCCATTTTCAGCAAGCGTCTCAACCTCTCCGGATGACACCTTCTCTCTCATGGCTCCAGATCTGCATCGATGATGCATGTCAGGCGCTAAACTCCAGGTCGAGCCCTAGCATGGTTCGTTGAGCTCAAGGAAGCAACTGCGAGGATATGTCCAGATGATTTAGAAGAATCAAACTCCAGCCCGCATCAAAAGAATTCCTCATAACAAAAAAGGGGGTGGCAAGGACCCTGGTCTTTCAAAACCCTCCTCGTCACCACCCAACATTTCCCCCAGGTGGAGGCCTCTCCTCGCAGGTGGTGCTCCTCCCAACTTGAGGTGGCATCGTGCATCCATGCTGCACCTCCTCGTCACTGCCCTCCTCTCCCGACACCACCGTGCAACCCCTCTTGACATCATCCCAGGAAACAGTGCCTTGGCCTCTCGACCTCATACTCTAGGTCGCACCTCCTCTCCTTTAAAATCCAAGGCGGCAACTCCTCTCGAGGTCACACCTCCTCTCCTTTCAAAATCCAAAGTAACAACTCCGTCTCCATCAAGCGGATGCAACGACTCCCTCTTCTCATGGAGGTGGCGGCGATAGTAGAAACCACCATCGGGGTCGACTCTCTCGAAGAAAGAGGGTTCCCAAAAGGAACCCTGATTATAGTCCCAAGTGGGTTGTGTTTCTTTTTTAAAAAAAATCCTTTCAGTGTAAGGGCCCAGTTGGGATGAAAGGAAAGATAAAAAAACAAAAGGGGGGAGCCCACAATTTTTCAGCCAAATTGGGCTGGAAATAAAAAAGGAGGGGAGAGGGAGGGAGAGTTATTTTTTGGCCCAAGTGGGACAAGTTTCTTTGTTCAGAAAAAAAGGAAAGAAAAAAAGGGTGCGTACGATAAAAATATACGTGAAAACAAATTTTGCAGAGAGAGAGAGGCCATAAAAAAAGAACCGGCTTATTTACAAAAAAATTGAGTGTGATGGCTATTAAAAAAATTGAAGTAGCCGGAAAAAACGACTTTAAAAAATTGATTGAGAAAAGCTGAGAAAATGCAATAGCTTATTTTCCCCAATTCTCTTATCTTCTCCCGACTTTGTCTATGCCATTTTTTTCGACAAGTATGGGAGAAAAGAGGAGTATAGTGTAGTGTTCTACGGCATCATACAACAACATCATTCTGACGATCCAGATGCCAGTTCAAAGTTGGAGTTTAGATTCTCTAGTCCAGATGCGCGTTCAGACTTCAGTCCAGATGCTTGTTTAGATTTCAGACTCTATGATTTTCCAGACACGACGTTCAGATTCCATTCAGGTTGATTCGCACATATATGCGGACTTCAGTTTTGTGGTTCCCATCTTTATTTTGATCAGAGTTTTCATGTGATCCATAGGGACTCCATAGTAGAGATCCCATTCCCTATGCTATGTAGGCTAGGGTGTTCATGTGGTTTCATAGGGACTCCAAAGGAGAGATCCCATTCTTTGAGCCAGTACGGGAGAGACCCAGTTCTCCGATGAGGAGACTTTTCATACTTCATTTTCCTGTGACCATGGACTCCGATGAGGATGTCCCTACAACTTTTTTTCCAGTTTGTCCCTTTCATAGATCGAGCAGTTTCCCACATGATGTGGCAGGTCAGAGTTCTCCAGGTGGAGACTCATTTTCAGTCACACTGACTCTGATAGGTGCAGTACAGAGCGCATTCTCTCCAACGAGGAAATTCAGTTTGACTCACACTCCAGCCCATTTGTTCCTCCTCACCTGCACAGCACGAGAAGCAACATCCTCGATAGCAGCCAACAGTTGTATTTGAGTTGAGTTGATATTGTCCGTAGTATCATGTAGCGTGAGTTTGAGATTTCTTTCTATTTGTCCAAGATGTGTATTGCATGCTCCAGCTTGAGGGGGAGTGTTGGAGTATATGCATAACATATGGCTCTTTGAGGCCTTCTCCCATGGTTTCATCCCCCTCCTTAGGGAGTAGGGTTCCACGTAAAATCTCACGTTCTTTATTGTTCTTTATCCTTTATTTCTGATACGCTTCCGCGTTCAAGTTTTCTAACAATAATATTTAGTATTTATATGAATATGATTCATATATATTCAAGATATAATTATTGGAAGGATCTCATTTAATCCTCCCAATAATTTTGGAATAATGTGAATTTGTTTTACATTTAATTTTGGACTAGTGAATTAGATTCATTTATTAGGAGGGTATGTTTATTAATATCTCAATATTCATATTTGTAATTTAATTACAATTGATATTAGTCATATATCAATCATGAGATAATTAAGTTAATATCAAGTTCTAATCAGGATTAAAGTGAGAGAGTCCAAGGTAGGTCCACCGTGGACGCCCACATAGTTGTTGGGAGCCAAAGTTGTTGGCTTGTTCAACTTCAATTAGGACTATTTTATCTATTTTATTTTGGATGATAATATTGGTGAATGGGTTAGCCAATAATTTGAAGGATTAGAAATCCATCATATCCATCTAAATCTAAAGGGAAATCAAAGTACCACATGGGTGGACGTCCCCATACAAAGTAGGACTCTTTATGTATGTAAGAGGGGCTTCACATATCTCTTTCGCTAATTCATTCAATTCCCAAATGCACCTCTCTAAAGTCTTGAAGAAAAATTAGAAGAGAAGAGTATATTCACACTCTTGGCCGTCCCCATCATCCCATATTCCAAACCCTAGCAGTCCACCCATATTGCCCCATATTTCTCTATATTGGCTTGGCCAATCATGAGAGGAGTCGCCTTCTTCCTCATGCTCCGCGCTGTGAAGGGGGACTCGATTTTGCGTGAGAAATATGAATGTAGAGATCATATAGATCTCTATTAGCATGGACATTTGGAGAAGATTTATCAAGTTTGTGGGAAGCAACACGAGTCATCATTGTGCCTGTCAGAGAAAGCATCGCCAGATCAGACTTAGTTTAAGAAGGTCTTTTCTTTTAGAGTTGTAGGCTTCGAAGGCATTCCTAATGCTCTTGTGATTGTGCACAACGATTTGGAAAAGGTTTCCTATACCATGTGATTTCGCATTAGCAAAAATAGTTTATTACTTCATGATGGAAATTTGCTCGATTACTGGGAAGTGCATGCTTTGTTCCATTTATATGAGAAGATATGGCTCAACATACCGATTAGGATCTCACAATACTAAAGGGAAAAGTTTACATCAAAACAGAAGGCAAGCGGACAACAACTTGCGCCGCTAGTCCTTTTTGAATTGCAAAGCCAATCCTTCTAAACCCTACATCCATAGATCTGGGATCCATCACCTTATTGTTCATCACTTTTTGGATCCTATTTAAAAACTAAATAGCTTCTGGTGCTAGGAAGCCAAAGGTGTCAAAATCAAAGGGGATGAAGGCATGTTGATTCTCTGTGCAGGCTTTCTCGTGTTTCACCACTTTTGCTAAAGAGGCTTTAAGGGCAGCCTGCCCTGCTGTGAAGGACCCGCTCTTAAACCCCACCATCGGGGAAACTCCTGCCAAATCTACACAAGCATATTTTCCTCCTATCCACCCAAAAATCAGAATATCAGTAGGTCTAAGTGTGGATCTTCCCTCCTGTGGATCTGTTAAAAAGTTTACGATCGCCTCTTTCTTAGCAGCAATACTTGTACGTTTGAGGACATCGAATAAAACATATCTAACAAGATCGTGTCTATACTTAAACCCCGGGAGCTCCCTACAATGAATACCATGATCACCAAAATTGTCTAAGCATGCCTTGCGACAGACTGGACAAATCTCATCAGCAGGAAATGAACATCTCTCAACAAATTTGATTCATATTTTATGCATTTCCGTGATGTGTGAGATCAGACCTCCTTTTAGCAACAACCAATAAAGCGCATATATAACTATGATATTAGGATCAACTATACATATGAGGGTACTTTCTTCAAGCATTACAACAATTTGCTTTGCAGCTCGATGAAGAGGGAATTGAAGAAGGTGATACTATACCCTATAATTTTGAGCCATGTCTCTAAACCATGATCGACATAATTAGCATGGTCCACTCAAAGAATATCAATAACCAACTCAATGTGAGCAGCTAATCGAAGACGAGTTGCAAGTTATAAAAATGTCAACAGGTCCACACCTACTCGCTAACTCAGCAAAATGATGCGTAAATTGCAATGATACCCTCAAAAGATCATGAATATACAAACAAACCATGCTAGTAATATCTTGAAAAGAATGCTTTGACTGCCTTAAAACTTCAAATATTCAGCAGATATGGATCGCTT
This sequence comes from Ottelia alismoides, assembly GCA_037367405.1. NCBI lineage: Eukaryota > Viridiplantae > Streptophyta > Magnoliopsida > Alismatales > Hydrocharitaceae > Ottelia > Ottelia alismoides. Next base: position 113,287 of record JAZKJV010009967.1, read on the forward strand.
CCTAGAAGACTGCAAGAAAGCTCAACTAATTTGCATATTATTATTTTACCCTCATTAGGTACATGTAAAGCATAAAAGTTCAACCCATTTTTACATGAATGTCTCAGAGCACAAGAACAATTATTTTAGTGCTCAAACTCATTTATATATTTTTCTTCCAACATTTAGGATGTACTTAATAATTTCATTTTTTCACTGGTTATTTTGTAATTTTTTGGATTAGATACTTTCTTCAAGTATTGATTATATGCTTAGATTAGTTTTTTTGCTCATGGCATGTGTAATAAGTTTCTTTTCTTATATATAATTTGGTTACTTAGGATCCAACTTCAACTTCCCTAAAAAAGTTTTACATTCCATTCTATAGAGTTTTGATCCTTTTTTTATAAATTCTAATCCAAAATCCAAAAATATTATAAGTTTTCTAAAATACATAAAAATTCAAAAAAATAAAAAAAATATAAAGGGTTCAATGGGGCTACCCCCATGAGGGATCCAACCTGACTAACCCCACTCGTATTTTTTGTTAATATCTTAAGGTATTTTTTGAGAACATCAAAATTCACATAAAATATGTAAAAATAAAAAAATACAAAATAAAAATTATATATAATAAATTCACATAAAATCCATTCAAGACTGAATGAAAGCGGATTGATGCAAAAACGTGCAGAGGAAATCACACACAGACAGACACAAAAACAAACGCAAGAGCAAACCCTAGTTTCACCAACTTAACACGGTGATGGTCGCAAATGTCTGGTCGTTATCTTTTAGGTTTTAGTTAAGTGATAAAACAATCTTTTTATGTAGGCACATAAGGTGAGTCGCTGATGAATCTGGATTTTATCATCTTTATTCATTTATTTTAGCTTAAAATCCCTTATAAAATACCTATAAATATCAAGAAATGCGTTCTTTTATTAACTCTCATTCTTGTATAAAAATTTTATATTTATCACTATTTTAACCTAAAATAAATAAAGAAAGAAATAGAGGGAAAAATAAAGGAAATAAAGAGTGTATATATGTAATAGATGAAGGTTGACTCTGACCCCAAGAGAAGGTCAAGACTTGACATGATCAACAAGGAATAAAGTATGGGGAGATAAGGCTCAAAATATCAAAATTTAAGGAAAAAACATCCATCACTTGTATATATTCACCATCTATACACTACCATATATAATACACATTTTTTCCTTTAGTTTATTCATACCCAAATTCAACTCAAACATAATTGTTTTCTTCATGAAAATTGTACATAAAAATCTTTTGCAAATAATAAAAATAAATTGACAGAATAATCAGTGTATATTGTGTAAATTACAACACTCTCAAAAAGCTACAAAGCTCAACTTGTAAGATCAATATCTTCTCCACCAAAACTCAAAATTCATCAAACTAACTTTCATTATACTTAAAATAATTTTAAAATGGAGTTGGCTTCATAAAAATCGGAGTTAAGATGTGAAATGTGGCTATTTAGGTTACTATTGTATATTATATCTATGTATACTATATGCATTATTTATGTTTATTTTCTTATCCATATTTGTGTATATTGTATTTTTAATTAATTGTAAATCTCACATTTTACTTATATAAAATACAAATAAAAATAATAAAATAAAAAACAACAAAAATAAAATCATGTAAATATTGAATAAGTATCACTATGTATATATTGTGCATATATATATATATTTATTTAACCTAATAAATTAGTTCCAAAAAATCTAACAAAAATACCATTAATATCCTTGTAAATTGTTGTAAAATAATAAATTATTAAATTATGTAAATATTTGTATAATTAACTATTGAAAAATCAAAGCATTATATATATATATAGATATACATACCTATGAATAACACTTTTTATTTGTATTCACACTTGTATATATCTTATTTAATTTATTAAAAATCATCTAATTAACTACATTTAACCTTTAACGTTTCATATTTACAATATTTAATTGTTTAAATTCATTTTCAATTTTCAAACCAATTTATTTAACATTTATATTGATTTTTGTCGTTTTCCCTATTCTGTCCTATTATATGCGCCCTCCTATTGGTTGGCCCGGGTTTGTTGACCCGGGTCAACTTTCTATTCTCCCCGCAATTTCCGCTAACCAGCTCACCGTCGCTCCATCTCCTAATTTTCCCACGAGTGTCGATCACTAACCAATCCTGATTCTTTCGCCAATCCTTTAGCCCTAATAACTAACCTACTGCCAGTACATTAGATACATCAATCACGCCTCGAAGCGCTCACATTTCGAATTTGAAAACTCACCAGAGCCACTGCTATAAATACCTCCCATATGCCCCCTTCGCGATTTGATCTGTTTTTCTTTCGAAATTTTCCACGATATCGAGTAGTGAGAGGCAGTAACGAGGCTTCTTCTCCATGATTTGGAGCGTGACGATTCGCTAGGAGAACATGATTCACCACGTGGTCGGATTTCTTTCGTCGTGTTTCCGACTCTCCATCTTCCGCAGTGTATTGAGGCGATCGAGTCCAACCATCCACCATAGGTAATATTAGGATCAATCTGTTTGATTTTGTAATTTCAATTTTGCTTCTAATTTTTGTTTTATCTTAAATCCGTCAATCTTCATCCGACTCTAATCCGCAAGATCGGAGGTTCTCTGATCCCAATTATCAACCTATGACCTCACTATGACATCCGCATTTGCCGTACTCCATCTCTTCCACAGTATGACCCCCCTCAGATCCTCCCAGATTTGAGGATCGGCTCCAATCTCCAACCACCTTCGCTGGAGCCCCCACTCTCTCACATTTTCTATCCTTTATGCATTAATAAGCTCGTCGGAGCATCGCCTCCAAGCGTAGATTACATTGCAGGTATTGGGAGTGCACCTTGGAGCGAGGGAAGCGAGTTTGAGGTCCACATGGAGTTGTTCATCCTCTGACCATTGGTTTTTCTTCTAATCGTCACCGATAGTCGTGGAGCTTATGGTTCGATAGAGGAGGCTTGCAGGAGTGGACCTAGACCTCTAGGAGTTCATTTGGGTGGATCTCGAGAGAGTACCAGTCGATCGAACTCCATCTAAGTCGACCTTCTTTCGTATTCATCCATCGAGCTTCAACACCGCATGATTAAGAAAAAAACATCCATATTCGATCGCGTCCGTCTGTTTTGCCCAAAAGCTGAACCGTGGATTAAAGTTCCAAATCAGATCAGAGTCGCTCGAGCGTGCTTCATTTTTAGTCATTGGATCAGCATCCAAATGAATCACAGTCATAAATCAGTCCACGTGTACTAAGGGTAAAATTGCAACCACCTATTTTTATTAGTTTTGCAAATAAGTCCCAACGGGACATGTGTCTGCATGTAATCCATTGAATTTTTACACTATTTACCCCATCATTTATTTTATTTATATTTTGGTCTTATTAGAACTGAGAGCGTGCCTTGTACGTGATTTTGGGTAATTTGCAATAAAGACCCTTGCATGATTGTGTTGTTGATTGTACCCTGAAAGTATTTTATTTACATATTAGTCCAATCCAGCGCGACTCACACACATGCGCATGCATTTTCTAGACATTTTGCATGTTTTACCCTGCCATTTTTATCCATGTTATCATTTAGTCTATAAAATAAAAATAAGTGCATAAATATCCCTGTGAACCTATATATTACTCCACATGTTAAAATTATATAAAAAATAACAAAACATCTTTAAAAAATATGCAAAAATCATGTTAGTTTTTTTATCAAGTAGATCTTTCATTGTTAATTTTTATTCTGCATTTTCATCATTTTTCTTATTTTTAAAAATTCAACAGCATAAAAATCCCTAACCATATTTTAAAACCAATAAAAAATTTTTAAAAAAATTCTAAAAAATCCTTATTGTTTATTTTTATTTTATTTAATTATAGTACCATTTTTAAATTTTAATTCTTCATAAAAATCAAAAAATAGAAAAACACTCAAAACACCAAAGAAATCACATGAATTCATAGAAAATTATAAAAAAATGAAAAGGCTTTTTTGGGAAATATAAAAATTTATCTTTCTATATGTGCATTGGATGGGGTGCGAAGGATGGTGATGGGCTTGGACCGCGGTGGAGGTGCATACGACGGTTCTCGAGGCGTTGGAGGTCAAGGATGACACAACTGGAGGTGTTGCAGAGCTCTGTAATGGCGAGGCGGAGCGGAGCGGAAAGGGCTTCGGCTTGGAGTCGGACTGGTGGCACGAAGGAGAGTGGTGGCCCTTCGGCCGAGCTATTGGCTACCTGGTTAAGGGCGGTGAAGGAGATCGAAGTCGAGGCAGAGTAAGCACGTGCCTTGAGGACGAATGCAATGAAGGTGAATCGATGGAGATGGAAGGCGAAAGTGGAGGGTGATCGGCAAGACGGAGCATGATAATCTCGGAATCGATGTGGTTATATCGACTCACAAGGCAAGTCAACAGTCGGTGTTTGACCACACAAATTCTGAGATTAATCAACAATTAACCCACACTAAAGATTAACAAATTAGAACTAATGTGGAGTTAAAATTTATTTTTAACTCTGCACAAATGGTGTATAGTGTCAAGTATGCAAAGAGTTCGAACATAGGGAGCAAACAGGATAGTTCAAAAAAATGTGCTCAAGTGTGTGTGTGTGTGTGATGTGTCTACACTAAGCAAGCAAGCAAAGGGAATTTTGTGGGTTTTTAATTTTTATAATTTTTTTATTTTTTTAATTTTTAATTTTATATTTTGATTTTTAATTTTCTGATTTTTATAATTTTATATTTTATATTTTTTTTATTTCTTTTTTCAATATTGGAAAGTAAAGACAAGACAAGATGAAGTATTTATAAAAAGGTACAAAAATAACCAAAAATTCAGAAATTAAATATTTTTGGTATTTTTAGGGTTTTTTACTGTTTTTGTGATTTTTGGGGATTTTTCAAGGTGTTTTTGGTATTTTTAATTAGCAAAATAAGGCAAAACAGTGGAAAGAGGGCTGGCTGTGAATAAAATGGAATTTAAAAATAGAAACCAGTACTAAAAATTTTCACACTATTTTTCAAATAAAAAGGACAAAATAAGGAACAAACAGGAACTAAATTTGTGATTTTTGGAGTTTTCTACTATTTTATATAATTTTTTGAAGTTTTTGAGTGTTTTTAAATTTTTTAGTGTTTTTCTTTTGATATTTTTAATGATTTTTGGATTGACACTAATAGAGGATAAAATAGACACTAGGTAATTTTTTTGGAATTTTTGGAGGGGTTTTACTATTTTTTTGGCATTTTCTAAGCTAGACAGTACACAAATAGCATGTTTTTGATTTTTAATAAATATGAAAATAAAATAAAATCAAAAACTAAATATGTGACGTTAAAGTACACGTGTCCAGGAGCTTAACCCTATTTTTGTGGAATTTTTAGATTTAAGATGATAGGTTAAATAAATACAACAAGCATACAAAAATTAAAGGCCTAGCAGGGACCTGTATGCAAATAGATAAAACTATGGGGGCACGCCTGCAATTTTTACCAAAAATTATCAACTGAATAAAATATTCTCTGGACTAAAAACAAATGCCCAAAGTAGCAGGGGCTTCTCGCAAAATCCCCCAGACGCACGTGCGTGCACGCGCGCCTGGCAGGGGCGTTTATGCAACTATTCAAAAGTTCCTGGGCAAGTTTGCAAAATAGCCAAAACTTATATACTGCACTAAATTGTTTTAGGATTAAAAGCAAATAAGTAAAAGCCCCAGGGGGGTCCCTACAAAAACCACCAAAGCCACGTGCGACGCACGCGACCTGGCGGGGGGGTCTAGTCAATTACACAAAATCTGGGGGTTACGTTGGAAATATTACAAAAATAATTAAAGGGCCTATGAAAGTTTAATAATTAGACAGTAAATACAAAAGTTGGCGGGGTATAAATGCAAAATTACCCACGCCTGCGGGATCGGACGGTGGCTGATCGGTTACTTACGCCACGTGGCACGCGTATACGACCCGATACCGCTTCGTCTTGACGGTCCAGATTAAAAGATCTTCACGTGATCGGACGGTCGAGGCTGATACAGATCCAACGGCCGCAGCAAGATCTGGAGCTCCTCTCGGATCGGACGGCTGGAACCTCCCCTACTAGAACAGGGAAGAACTCCTCCCCTCGCGAACTTCGATCGGCTCTCAAGCGTTGCTCCGGCCTTGGTTCTCATCGCTGGAGGTTCCTGACGATGCCTGGAAGGTTCCCCAACCTCGCGGCGGGGCCAAAATGGGTCGCTGACCCCAGGTGCACCGCGACGAAGTTGGAGAGGCGATGGGGCTCCAGGTGCCACGTTCCTCAAAATCGACCCCCCAGATGGGGTCTTCTGCCTCCAGCGGCCTGCAAAAAGGTTAGGGAGAGCTCGGGCACAATGCCGAGCACCTCCAGGTGGCAAAAATGGTGGAAAACAATGAAAGTTGATGGCTCGCCGGAGCAAGCTCCGGCGAGGTGGTGGATTCGTCGAAGGAGGTGAGCTGGAATCAAAATGGGAGATGGAATAGGTTCCTACTGCTACCAGAAATATAAAGAACACAAGAAAAAGAAGAAGAAAGACCTCAAGGGCTGTAGAACCCAAGGTGTAAACCTCGACGACCGTACGCCGGAGATGGGCTGGAATCGCACCTTCAGACCTTCGCCGTACCTCAACGGAGGTGTGGAATGGCTCCCCTGTCACCGGAGCATGTCCCTACCCGCATCCGGATGTCTAAGCTGGTCCAAAGGTGGTTCAAAGAGAAAGGGAAAGACAGGGGGTTGGTTTTGAATGTGGTTGAACACGGCTCGAAGATTGAGGGAGAACGGGCAGCATGATGGCCCTCTGCCCGAGGAGGAAGGTCGGCGAGGTAGAGGGATGGTAGGGGAGCAGCTTTGCAGAAGGGCTTGAGCTCAAAGGATGAAAGGGGAGCCCGCAAAAAAATCGAGAAGATGGGGGTCAAACATAGTCTGACACGAGCTACAGGGTGTAGGTCAGACTGTTGACCTAGGTCAACAGTCCTGGCCTCCTGGTTGGTCCACGTGGACCAACCAGGAAAAACCCTGGAAAAACATTTTATTAATTAATTTAAAAATAATAAATGGCCTTATTAATTTATGACTATAAAATGAAAAATATTCGTTATTTTAAGTAGTATTTTATTATGATTTTTAATTATTTTTATGAATTATATTTTTACAAGTTTGCATTTATACCCTTTATAGTATATATATCTATATATTTAAGTATTTTATTTTTATTTAGGTATTTTATTTTTATTATTTTTATTTATGATTTTATAAAGTTATAAAATACTTTTATGTATACAAATATATTTTTATTTTATTTTTCTGATATGTTTTGTATATTTAATAAAATACAAGTATGTTTTGTATAGGTATATATATAGGTAATGTACCAATGTATTGAATATATACAAATATTTTTATTTGTATTTTATTTATGTTTTTATTCTGATTTTAATACACATAATTATTATAAGCAATATTTACAAAATTATAAAAATATAAAAAATGAATAAATAATGAGTAAAGAATAAATTGAATATTTTATTCAGTATAGCTATACAACGGGGGTCCAAAACTCAACTTTCAAACCGTAGCTCCGCCAAATACGAAACCACCACCATTGGATAGATTATTTTATTTTATATACAATTAAAGGTGAGTACACTGCATTTGGAGTTGTCAGTTATGAGATACAGGTCTGGGAAGTTGGGATTTTGGATTCTTATTCAGACCATAACTTTTCATCTGTACATTCTTTTTCTGTGAAATTAATTTTGTATTTTTCTTTATTAATTTATCTACAACTTTCATGTACAAAGTTTCTTTATTTGATGTATAAAAAGTAGAACCAAAAATAGGTCCCAAAATGAATAAAGAATGAATGGAATGTATAGGTATTTTCTCTGTATTTCTGACCTTATCTCCCCCTACTTTATTCCTTCTCGACCTATTCATCAAGATGCCTAGGTCTCGGGGGTTTTGGGTCATAAAATATTTACAATATTTTATTCTTTTTCTTTTCTTTATTTATTCTATAATTTTGGCCTTAATTACAGTATTTTATACACAAATATGATGCACATGCATGGATGCTAAGATGATCTATTTAAGGGTATTTACAGGCATTTGCTAGGGTTTTTGATGCCAAAATGATAGAATAAAGATGATGAAATGTGGATTCATCATCCCCCTATACTTTACCTTTGCTAGTCCCCAGCAAACACTTATGCAATAAGTGCAAAAAGAAACAGAAAGAAAAGAAAAAGAAGAACTTGGATTTTATTCAATTATCAAACTTGCCTTCGCAAAATCAAAGTTTGGAGCTTAAGTCGGACCTTTGGAATTTTAGTGCGGGCGGAACCTTATTGAGAACCGTGTTCGAAGTCCAACAGTCCCTGAGAATCCCAAAACTCTGTCCAAGTCTCCTCAATAGCCAGGTCAGAAATATCTCAATTCATACGCAAACTCTTACGACTATGAATCTGACTTGTACAGTGTAAGTGATGGTGGCTCTCCCCAACTAGAATGACAAAGAGACTGACTTCTCCAGTACAACAACCCAATGATTCCCCAATCCAGCAACTCCATCCTCGAGGAGCGGGGTATTCCCTTCTAAGTTCAAGTGGCAACCAGCTCAAGAGGAGGGGGTGAAGAGAAGAATGGACGGTAGCCAGTGTAGCTACCTATCCTTGGATGCAAGACCAGTGTAGTCAAGTCATCCTGCTGCAGGCTCACATGATATGACTTTGATGCTCAAGCTTGCTTATTGACTTTGTACATACTTTGCAGGCTTTTTATTTTTATACATGCCTGAACACACATTTTTTTTGAATACTATATACAGCAGCATTTACATAAGGAGTTTTTCCTCTTGAGCCAATAGACTATCCCTCTTTTGAAGCTTTATTGCAACCCACAGCCTCCTGTCTTTAGACTTCCTAATCACTGAACGGGTTGGGGTGCACTTCCCTCCCTAGAGGAGGACAAGTGTTTCCACTTGTGTGCGTCTCATACCGGCAAATCCAATCCCCTCACCACTCCAAATGAGTTGAGCCATGTGAAAGGTGCAGGTGTCCAAGTTAGGTCATTATCAACAAGAGTCGTGCGTGTGCTCCGAAATACTCTACTTAGGCAGTCAAGAATCCATTGAACCAAGTCCCGTGATCCTCAAAGAATTAAGTCAACTAGACCTGAAGTACCTCAAACCAAGTTCCTATAAGGTTCATGTTATTAGGTAGATTTTAAGGTCCAATCAAGCTCCAATCTCCGGATTTTACTTAGACTTGTTCAACTATCAAACTCAATCCGAAAAATGCGAATGCTATGCAATGCAATGCAGAAAATATTTTTGTGATGCAATTTTCAAAGATTTTGAACTTTTTATGGGTTTTTGAAAATATGATGCATGCATATGCAAATGCATTTTTTTTGTATTTTTCAAAAAGATTTTTCAAATGTTTTTGGATTTTAATTTTGCAAATGTTTTTGGGAATTTTTTTTGAAAACAAAAGTTTTGGCTGAAAACTAGGTTAAAATATGTACACGGGAGTGCTTCTTATATATACAAGAAGTGGATTTTAAGGATTTACAAGGGTAAGTGATCAGTTTTATACATATAGATATAGGTGGATTTTGGTGTGATGTGTATATTCCTCAAACTTATTTGACACAAGCTTTTCACACAATTTTTGAAAACTATAGTCCAAAATAGTTTTTACAAACATTTTACACACATTTGAAAATCATTTTGCAAAGGCTTTCAAAACAGTATAGATAGATTTTTCAAAACATTTTTGCAACCATTTTTCAAACCATTTGCAAATCATTTTTCAAACATTTTATTTCACACAAAGAAAAGAAATTTTACAAACCACACATTTTACACAGGTTGAAAACACGAAACAAAATATTTTCAAAATAGTTTTCAATAGATGTTCACAAAGATTTTCAAACTATTTTTCAAACATTTTGCAAAAACATTTTCACCTGATTTATTAATCAGTAAATACAAAAAAGAATTTGAGGAATAACCACATCTTTTTATTAAGGATTTTTAATGAATTTTAAAGAATTATTAGCCATATTTATTAAGAAAATACGAAAGTACGAGTTATGGCTAAAGTATATATGCAGTATATACGACCCCCTATACTTAGCTTGAGCTATGTCCTCATAGATCGGAGAGAAAAGAGAAGACATAACTCGTACTAAGTGTAGGCAAATCTAAAGAATGAATGAATCAATGAGAAGTTGACCGTCCCCCCTATACTTAGGATCAAATAATCCTAAGTATAGCAGACTGTACACAAAGCAGGGAGGGTCAAGGGTGGGAATGAACAGATCGTACTCAGATTGTCTCCCCCTATACTTAGGGTAAGATATCCCTAAGTATAGACAAGAAGAGCAGACAATGGAGAGGATCGAAGAATGGAAATACTCGGGGTGTACAGCCCCCTATACTTAGGACAAAGTACGTCCTAAGTATGGAAAACTGTCTACAAGGGCGGCACCTTTTTGATAGATAAAGAAGATAGAAAAGGAAAAGAAGAAAAGAAGAAATAAGAAAATAAATCAACAGACAACAGAGTGATATAAACAGATGGATCTGTTCAGCGGAAGATAGAATTTGATCACCATGTATGAGATGTAGATGATGAGAGACAAAGGACACATCTCATACCAGAAGAATGGGGGCAACGTCAATGGTCGGCGGATCATGATCAAGATATAGTTTCAGGCATTGACCATTGACGCGGAAGGTAGAGGAAGATGACGGTTCGGATATGTCGATGCTGCCATTGTCATGTACCTTCCTGACCACATACGGTCCTTTCCACTTGCTCTGCAATTTCCCTGGGAATAATTTCAGCCTGGAATCAAACAACCATACTCTTTGATCTGGCTCAAACTGTTTATGGCTGATATGCGAATCGTGCCATGTCTTCACTTTTTCCTTGTACTGTAGGCTGTTGGAAAAGGTTGTATCTCTCAATTCTTCCAGGGCTGCCAATTCTGCTCTTCTCTGGTCTCCTATACTCTCGGGATCTAGAAGCAACTCAGTAACTGCCCAAAAAGATTTATGCTTGATCTCCACTGGCAAATGGCACGGCTTGCCATAGACGAGACGAAAGGGAGATGTTCCCAATGGATTTTTGAAAGAAGTTCGATAAGCCCACAAGACCGAGTCCAAAAGCTGTGACCAATCCTTTCGGTCTGGGCAGACAACTTTCTGCAAGATAGTCTTTATCTCCCTATTCGATACTTCGGCAAGACCATTAGTCTGAGGGTGATAAGGAGTGGCAACCCGATGGTCAATGCCGAACTCGTCTGCAAGGGCCCTGACTTTGTCATTGATGAAGTGAGACCCCCCGTCTGAAATCAAGACTCTAGGTACTCCGAACCGTGAAATGATATTTTTCCTCAAAAATTTGCAAACGGTTTTAGCATCTGCGGCTCGGGCGGGGATGGCTTCAACCCATCGACTGACATAATCTACAGCGAGCAAAATATGCTCGAATCCCTGACTTTTAGGAAATGGGCCCATGAAATCAATCCCCCATGCATCAAAAACCTCACAGAAGTGAATGGGTTGCATGGGCATCATGTCTCTCTGTCCGCAGGTTCCCATTTTCTGACAGTCAGTACATCTCTTCACGAACTCATCAGAATCCTTGAAGAGAGTAGGCCACCATAGGCCGGATTGAAGCACCTTTTGTGTTGTTCTTTTTCCAGAATGATGTCCTCCTGCCTCAAGCTTGTGGCAGTATGTGAGGATGCTATGTTGTTCTTCTTGAGGAATGCACCTCCTCCAGATACTATCCCCTCCTTCATGATAAAGGACGGGATCCTCCCAATGATAAAACTTGGCCTTAGATAGGAAGGTCTCAAGTTTCTGCCTGGGCCAACCCTGAGGGACTGTCTTGGCAACAAGATAGTTTACAAAGTCAGCATACCACGGGAGTGAGGTGACGGCCAAGATCGCCTCATCTGGAAATGTCACTGTGATAGGTGCGCTGGGCTCAGATTCCTCAAGATTCTCCAATCTGGAGAAATGATCCGCCACCACATTCTTGACTCCAGGCTTGTCCTTAATTTCAATATCAAATTCCTGGAGTAGAAGGATCCATCTGGTGAGACGTGCTTTGGCATCCTTCTTGGCCATTAAGTACCGGATGGCGGTATGATCAGTGTAGATTGTTACTCTAGATCCGAGAATATATGATCGATACTTATCAAGAGCAAAGACTACGGCCAGCATCTCTTTCTCAGTCACAGTGTAATTCTGCTGCGCGGCATCCAAAGTCCGGCTGACGTAGTGAATGGCAAAAGGTAATCCATCCCTCCTCTGTCCAAGCACAGCCCCAACGGCAAAATCTGAACCATCCGTCATGATCTCGAATGGAAGAGACCAATCGGGTGGCTGAAGGACAGGAGCTGAAACAACCATATTCTTGAGAGTCTCAAAAGATTCAAGACACTTGTCATTAACAATAAACTCGGTGTCTTTGGTGAGCAAGTCAGTAAGCGGTCGGGCAATTCGACTGAAGTCCTGAATGAACCGTCGGTAGAAACCGACATGCCCCAGAAAAGACCGTAACTGACGCAAGTTGGACGGCGGATTGAGTTTTCTGATGATATCCACCTTAGCCGGATCGACCTCCATGCCCCTGTTGGAGACGATATGACCAAGAACCGTCCCTTGAGTCATCATGAAATGACTCTTCTCCCAGGATAAGACAAGATTGACCTCAATGCAGCGCTTCAGCACACGGTCTAGGCAGTCAAGACAAGCGTCAAACCCGTCTCCATAGACCGAGAAGTCATCCATGAAGACCTCTAAACCGTCACCCACCATGTCCGAGAAGATGGACAACATGCACCTTTGGAATGTCGCCGGAGCGTTACATAGACCAAAGGGCATCCGTCTGAAAGCATAAGTCCCAAACGGACAGGTGAATGTCGTTTTCTCCTGGTCTTCGGGCGCAATGGCCACTTGATTGTATCCAGAGTACCCATCAAGGAAACAATAATGACTCTTCCCAGCTAGCCGCTCGATAATCTGATCAATGAATGGTAGCGGGAAGTGATCCTTCTTGGTGGCCTCATTCAATCGTCTGTAGTCCACACAGACCCTCCAAGAAGTTGGTACTCTGGTAGCGATCTCCTCTCCAGACTCATTGACAACTGTAGTGATACCCGTCTTCTTAGGTACCACATGTAGCAGACTTACCCATTTGGAGTCGGAGATGGGATAGATAAAATCGACGCTCCACCACTTGGAAATTTCTTTCATGACTACGTCTCGAAGATTCGGGTTCAGCCGTCGTTGGAACTCACGCGACGGCTTAGCGTTATCCTCAAGATAAATGTGGTGAGAGCAAAGATTTGGGCTCAGCCCCTGGAGATCAGCTATACTCCAACCGATTGCCTTGCGGTTTCTTTCAAGAACCTCCATCAGACGAGATTCTTGCTCTCCAGTCAAATCTGCTGAGATAATGACTGGGTGCATTTCTGGCTCTCCAGCAAGGAATCTGTACTTCATTGACTGCGGTAGAGGTTTCCGTTCTGGACAACTGGGAGGTGGCAGATCTGGCTTCTGATATGTCTGTGTAAAAGCTACCAGGTCTGCATGGGAGAACTCTCGCTCTGCATGAAAATCTGACGAAGGGCAGCCTTCTGAATCAACTATAAACTGCACCGGCTCGCACTCTGTCATGGTTGTTGGCTCAGTAGGAATCAGACAAGGTAAATAGTCATCAAAGTCATCCCAGTCAATGTCTGAATCCGAGGGATCAGAAGAAGATGAGCATGATTGAAATTCCTCAGCACCACTCATCACAACACTGTCAGCCTCAGAGATATCCTCATCCAGGGATGTGCTCTCCCGGCTCTCGACTGCCATGAGCTTGAGATACAGTGAATCTGTAGGCAAGGCGAGGGTCGGTGCTACGGGATCTGTCCAGTTGGATTCATCATCAGTCATCTCAAAGTCACAAACCTGGTGGATGTCTAGCTCTTCCTCTGTCATCTGCTCGGCTTCGCTGGACTGTTCTGAGCACTCTAACTCTCTAGCTTTGGTTTCTTCGATCGTTTCTATTTGTATGGTTTCGCCCTCTACGCGAAAGCATACCTTCCCGCTATCATGATCGGTCACCGCCTTGGCTGTGGCCAAGAATGGACGTCCGAGAATGATGGGGGCATCAGTTACTGCCTCAGGGATCTCCATGTCCAACACAACAAAGTCCACGGGGAATTTCAGGCCCTGAATGGTAACGACCACGTCTTTCAATAACCCCTTCGGCCTCTTAATCGACCTATCAGCAAACTGAAGGACCGTTCTGCTTCGAAGAAGAGGACCAAACTCGAATTGCTTGAGTAAGGCTGCCGGAAGAAGGTTAATTGAAGAGCCGCTGTCTAATAGAGTGCGATCAAACTGCTGCTCCTGAATCTCGCATCTGACATAGGGAGCTCCTGCGTCTGGTCGCTTGGCTGGCAGGTTGTTCTGGATGATGCAACATGTGTCATGAGTGAGCATATGGATTTGATCTCTGTGCCTCTTCTTCCTTCGAACAGTAGTTGTCTCTTTCAAGTTCTTTTTGAAGAAGGGGATATGCTCAAATGCTTCCCGTAGAGTCAGCTGAATATGAAATCTGTCAATCATTTCGTTGCCGAACTCTACCTGCTGATTCTTTTTTGGATTTTCTTTTTTATTCCCCTTCGCTCGGCGGAGTGCCTCAGGGAAGGGGATGGTAGGGGCCTCCTCAGATGGAGGCTAGGAATCGGTCCCTGTGCCTGTGAAGACGGAGAATCCATACAATAATCATCATTCACCACATATGGATCCGCAATTTGAACAGAAACCTTTCCTTTATTCATATTTTTGTTTTTGTTTTTGTTCCCACAGTCTCTAGATACAAAATGTGGCAACATCACAGATGATGGCTCAACAAAAGTAGATGTGGTGGCCTCAGCACCACCACTCGCACCTGTCTCTGCGGCATCAGCACCGCGCTCTGGTTCATCGCCCAAAATGGTGGTTTCAGCACCACCGTCTGCATCTGGTATCACGACGGCATCAGCACCGTCGTCCTGGACTCCATCATTGGTGGCATCAGCACCACCGTCTTCAACATCATCATGGGCGGCATCCGCACCGCTCCTCTGCTCCTCTGGTGCTCTTGATCCTGCATCTGGCTGTCGCTCAGAAGAGGCGCCGCCGGCTGGCATCCTACCGCTCCTAGTAGTCACAAAATCAGCATCATTCAAA
The DNA here is from genome assembly GCA_037367405.1 of Ottelia alismoides. Taxonomy (NCBI): domain Eukaryota; kingdom Viridiplantae; phylum Streptophyta; class Magnoliopsida; order Alismatales; family Hydrocharitaceae; genus Ottelia; species Ottelia alismoides. Next base: position 128,590 of record JAZKJV010009967.1, read on the forward strand.
GAATAAGACATATCATTCAAATCGTCACTAGGAGAGGTATCCTCTGTGAACTCTACCTGCTCAGATTTTCTTTTTAGATTATTAGGGTTAGGTTCGATCTGAGCGGGTATGGCGGCCTTGCCTTTGATGAAATCCCGCATCTCCTGCCGGAACTCATCCATTTCTTGCCTGAAAGATGCTCGTTGTTCTGATAGCAAGCGGGCAAGATCATCGAGGGCTGGGTTCTCATAGGCTGGACCCTGAGAACCGGATATCTGTCCCTGCTGGAAATGGGGCTGTTGCTGCTGGTGTTGCTGCTGATACTGGGGGGAAGGCTGGTGATAAGACTGCTGAGGCGGTTGTCGCTGCCTCCACTGCTGTCCCTGATAGGAGGGACGAGGACCACTCTGGTATTGTTGCTGATGGGCATACTGGGGCTGTTGCTGCTGTGTCGGCTGGCTGTTCTACTGTCCTTGGGCAGGAGGGTGCTGCTGGGATGAGGATCCACCATTGCCCCAGCGGAATCCGGGGTGGTCCCTACGAATTGCGGGCTGAGGGTATCGGTCATACCAAATCCCATTGACTTCCATCAATGGTTCCTGCTCAAAGGAGGGTGGAGGCGGATAATATACAGGTGGGGATGGAGGTGGGTGAAAGTCCGAGTCGTGATACTGTGGCTGAGGCGGGTATGTACAAAAATCAGAAAAAATAGGAGGAGGATCCTCCTGATAAAAGGGAGGTGGACCAGCTGGAGCGAGCGAGGGGTCCGCAAAGTCCGGATAAAATGCACTCCAGGGGTCCATCTCGAAAACAAAAGGAAGTGATTCGGGGAAGCACGAAGGTCAAGTCAAGAGAGTGAAGAAAAAGGTGCAAATGCGCAGAGATGATATAGGACACACACGAAACAATCACAAACAAAAATGAAACAAATCAAACCCTCAATTCACCTACTCAACTCGGTAGAGACCAAAAAATGCGGTCTTTTAATCTTGTCTGTTTTAGAGTTAGGTGAGAAGTCAAAGAATTGCACAAACACTTAGGGGGCTGAATATGGGATTTGGGCACTAACCTTAGTGTGTGCGCGAGCAAGTAAAACGAAGACAATGAGGGGATTACTCGCCCCAAAAGAATTTTTCCTTTTTGATCGATTTTAGGGTCAAGTAAAATTAGCAGTCCCAATTTTATGGATTATCACTTTTTTTGGATTTTTAATGAAAATGCACGCGCCTAACGGGGATTCAATTCCTTTGAGCACCTAAGTTGGCAAAAACAGAGGGAGAGTCGGAAAAGCAATGCAAGCGGTAAAAACGATGATGAATGCTAAAGCGTAAATGCTCACCTTGCCTCCAGCACTCTACATGCAAAGATGCTCAGCAGAATTGAAACCTATCTATATGCAAATGCAAAAGCCGATGAAATCGCCCTAAGTTTCAGAAATTGCTATTATCGTGAAGAACCACAAATTGACCGCCAACCCTCAATCCTAATGTCCGGTCTAGGCTCACCCCTCCTCTGCTCAACAAATTGAGGGTAGGAGAAAGCGCTTTGCGGGGAGAGCTCGCGGCGCGACGGGTTGAAGGTGATGATCAACTGTTTAAAATTTGACTAAGTCCAAACGAGACTATAGGTGCATGCAAAATATTAGGTGTTTGGCCTTAGTCTATCGCAAGCAATCCTAAAACTAGGGGCTCAATCACACAAAATAAATAAAATCGAAAAACAAAACAAAATAAAAGAATGCGAGAAAAGCCGACAAAAACCGCGGTGAGCCCCCAAGTGAACAATCACTTGGAAATTAGGCCCGATAGTCTAAGTGTCCAAGTCCAAGTGTACCTGTTTTATTACAAATTAATAGTCTCTCTCTCACGAAAATAAATGTAAGCTAATCTAATCACTCTCCCTCACTCCTCCTGCTCTCTCCTGCCGGCTTGGCTAAAGAATAGCCGGCTCCGCTTCTCAAGGTTGCTCCGAATCACCTAAGCAATCCGCCTTGCTCCGCGGTCCCTCGCAAGAAGACAAGAAAAGAGACGGTCAGATAGCTCAACAAGATATATCAAAAATGTAAGAGATGGAAAATAATGCTATGGTAAACAATCACACAATCAAACAAAATGTGAACTAATCGCTGTTGCTCCCCGGCAACGACGCCATTTGATTTAGCCGAAAAACAGGTGGTCTTAAGTTCAACACAAAGCGTGAACTCAGTCGGTGTGGTGACCACACTAAATTCGGACTAAAGTCAACAAATTAGAACTAATGTGGAGTTAAAATTTATTTTTAACTCTGCACAAATGGTGTATAGTGTCAAGTATGCAAAGAGTTCGAACACAGGGAGCAAACAGGATAGTTCAAAAAAATGTGCTCAAGTGTGTGTGTGTGTGTGTGTGTGTGTGTGATGTGTCTACACTAAGCAAGCAAGCAAAGGGAATTTTGTGGGTTTTTAATTTTTATAATTTTTTTTATTTTTTTTATTTTTAATTTTATATTTTGATTTTTAATTTTCTGATTTTTATAATTTTATATTTTATATTTTTTTATTTCTTTTTTCAATATTGGAAAGTAAAGACAAGACAAGATGAAGTATTTATAAAAAGGTACAAAAATAACCAAAAATTCAGAAATTAAATATTTTTGGTATTTTTAGGGTTTTTTTACTGTTTTTGTGATTTTTGGGGATTTTTCAAGGTGTTTTTGGTATTTTTAATTAGCAAAATAAAGCAAAACAGTGGAAAGAGGGCTGGCTGTGAATAAAATGGAATTTAAAAAATAGAAACCAGTACTAAAAATTTTCACACTATTTTTCAAATAAAAAGGACAAAATAAGGAACAAACAGGAACTAAATTTGTGATTTTTGGAGTTTTCTACTATTTTATATAATTTTTTAAAGTTTTTGAGTGTTTTTAAATTTTTTAGTGTTTTTCTTTTGATATTTTTAATGATTTTTGGACTGACACTAATAGAGGATAAAATAGACACTAGGTAATTTTTTTGGAATTTTTGGAGGGGTTTTACTATTTTTTGGCATTTTCTAAGCTAGACAGTACACAAATAGCATGTTTTTGATTTTTAATAAATATGAAAATAAAATAAAATCAAAAACTAAATATGTGACGTTAAAGTACACGTGTCCAGGAGCTTAACCCTATTTTTGTGGAATTTTTAGATTTAAGATGATAGGTTAAATAAATACAACAAGCATACAAAAATTAAAGGCCTGGCAGGGACCTGTATGCAAATAGATAAAACTATGGGGGCACGCCTGCATTTTTTACCAAAAATTATCAACTGAATAAAATATTCTCTGGACTAAAAACAAATGCCCAAAGTAGCAGGGGCTTCTCGCAAAATCCCCCAGACGCACGTGCGTGCACGCGCGCCTGGCAGGGGCGTTTATGCAACTATTCAAAAGTTCCTGGGCAAGTTTGCAAAATAGCCAAAACTTATATACTGCACTAAATTGTTTTAGGATTAAAAGCAAATAAGTAAAAGCCCCAGGGGGTCCCTACAAAAACCACCAAAGCCACGTGCGACGCACGCGACCTGGCGGGGGGGTCTAGTCAATTACACAAAATCTGGGGGTTACGTTGCAAATATTACAAAAATAATTAAAGGGCCTAAGAAAGTTTAATAATTAGACAGTAAATACAAAAGTTGGCGGGGTATAAATGCAAAATTACCCACGCCTGCGGGATCGGACGGTGGCTGATCGGTTACTTACGCCACGTGGCACGCGTATACGACCCGATACCGCTTCGTCTTGACGGTCCAGATTAAAAGATCTTCACGTGATCGGACGGTCGAGGCTGATACAGATCCAACGGCCGCAGCAAGATCTGGAGCTCCTCTCAGATCGGACGGCTGGAACCTCCCCTGCTAGAACAGGGAAGAACTCCTCCCCTCGCGAACTTCGATCGGCTCTCAGGCGTTGCTCCGGCCTTGGTTCTCGTCGCTGGAGGTTCCTGACGATGCCTGGAAGGTTCCCCAACCTCGCGGTGGGGCCAAAATGGGTCGCTGACCCCAGGTGCTCCGCGACGAAGTCGGAGAGGCGATGGGGCTCCAGATGCCACGTTCCTCAAAATCGACCCCCCCAGATGGGGTCTTCTGCCTCCAGCGACCTGCAAAAAGGTTAGGGAGAGCTCGGGCACAATGCCGAGCACCTCCAGGTGGCAAAAATGGTGGAAAACAATGAAAGTTGATGGCTCGTCGGAGCAAGCTCCGGCGAGGTGGTGGATTCGGCGAAGGAGGTGAGCTGGAATCAAAATGGGAGATGGAATAGGTTCCTACTGCTACCAGAAATATATAGAACACAAGAAAAAGAAGAAGAAAGACCTCAAGGGCTGTAGAACCCAAGGTGTAAACCTCGACGGCCGTACGCCGGAGATGGGCTGGAATCGCACCTTCAGACCTTCGCCGTACCTCAACGGAGGTGTGGAATGGCTCCCCTGTCACCGGAGCACGTCCCTACCCGCATCCGGATGTCTAAGCTGGTCCAAAGGTGGTTCAAAGAGAAAGGGAAAGACAGGGGGTTGGTTTTGAATGTGGTTGAACACGGCTCGAAGATTGAATGAGAACGGGCAGCATGATGGCCCTCTGCCCGAGGAGGAAGGTCGGCGAGGTAAAGGGATGGTAGGGGAGCAGCTTTGCAGAAGGGCTTGAGCTCAAAGGATGAAAGGGGAGCCCGCGAAAAAATCGAGAAGATGGGGGTCAAACATAGTCTGACACGAGCTACAGGGTGTAGGTCAGATTGTTGACCTAGGTCAACAGTCCTGGCCTCCTGGTTGGTCCACGTGGACCAACCAGGAAAAACCCTGGAAAAACATTTTATTAATTAATTTAAAAATAATAAATGGCCTTATTAATTTATGACTATAAAATGAAAAATATTCGTTATTTTAAGTAGTATTTTATTATGATTTTTAATTATTTTTATGAATTATATTTTTACAAGTTTGCATTTATACCCTTTATAGTATATATATCTATATATTTAAGTATTTTATTTTTATTTAGGTATTTTATTTTTATTATTTTTATTTATGATTTTATAAAGTTATAAAATACTTTTATGTATACAAATATATTTTTATTTTATTTTTCTGATATGTTTTGTATATTTAATAAAATACAAGTATGTTTTGTATAGGTATATATATATAGGTAATGTACCAATGTATTGAATATATACAAATATTTTTATTTGTATTTTATTTATGTTTTTATTCTGATTTTAATACACATAATTATTATAAGCAATATTTATAAAATTATAAAAATATAAAAAAGGAATAAATAATGAGTAAAGAATAAATTGAATATTTTATTCAGTATAGCTATACAACGGGGGTCCAAAACTCAACTTTCAAACCGTAGCTCCGCCAAATGCGAAACCACCACCATTGGATAGATTATTTTATTCTATATACAATTAAAGGTGAGTACACTGCATTTGTAGTTGTCAGTTATGAGATACGGGTCTGGGAAGTTGGGATTTTGGATTCTTATTCAGACCATAACTTTTCATCTGTACATTCTTTTTCTGTGAAATTAATTTTGTATTTTTCTTTATTAATTTATCTACAACTTTCATGTACAAAGTTTCTTTATTTGATGTATAAAAAGTAGAACCAAAAATAGGTCCCAAAATGAATAAAGAATGAATGGAATGTATAGGTATTTTCTCTGTATTTCTGACCTTATCTCCCCCTACTTTATTCCTTCTCGACCTATTCATCAAGATGCCTAGGTCTCGGGGGTTTTGGGTCATAAAATATTTACAATATTTTATTCTTTTTCTTTTCTTTATTTATTCTATAATTTTGGCCTTAATTACAGTATTTTATACACAAATATGATGCACATGCATGGATGCTAAGATGATCTATTTAAGGGTATTTACAGGCATTTGCTAGGGTTTTTGATGCCAAAATGATATAATAAAGATGATGAAATGTGGATTCATCAGAGCACGCGAAGAAGAAGGTGGTGCGACGTAGAGATTGAAGTTGTATCGAAAGAGGAGAAGAAGCAAAGAGTAGAGGAAGAAAAGGAAGAGTAGGAAGAAGAAAGAGATTGCTTGGGAGTAACGAAGGTTGAAGGAATAACATGTGGACAAAGGAGTTACTTCTCCTCTGGTCATTGCTCGATGCCTCGGTTATGGCGGAGCTCGACTGCAATAGGGGATGTTGCAACAAGGTTGGAGAAGATCTTGGATCTCGCCAAGGAGGAGCTTGGCCGTAATCGCCTTCAAAGCTCACCCGAGGTCGGGCACAGCTCGGGTCACCGAAGTTGATGGCTCCTTCTCTCTCGTTGGTGGATGGCGTGCATGAGGATGGTGACCATAGCTTTATGGGTCATTGTGGTTTGTGGCCAAGGCAGAGGAGGTTGAGTGAGGACCTGGGTGGGTGTGGTGCACACGGAGGAGCGAGGGGTCATGCGCAAGATGATAGTTGCAATGGTGCACCACAAGGCACGGGGAGGTAGTTACGAGGTGATTGTGCAATTGTAGGGGTGAAGAGAGAGAAGGGGGTTGCGGGGGATGAGCAGCCATGGCACGACTCTATTGTGGGTAGCGGGCGTACCACCGCGAGGGGCGGGGTGGGTGGTTTCGTGAAACCCGAGGAAGACGGGCGCAAGGAGGGGAGAGATGGTGGCACCACGTGAAGCACAGGGCGACCACGTGGCGCACAGGGCGACCACGTGGCGGAGAAAAAGATGAATACAAATTAAATCAAATTAAAAATAATGGTAATAAATAAACTAAATAATAATTAAAATAAAAAAATAAAAAACCAAATAAAACTAATTTAAAAATAAATAAAAATAATAAATAAAATAAAGATCAATTAATTAATCAATAAATAGAATAAATAATAAAATAGTAAAAATGAAATAAAGTACAAATGGGGGACACATGGGGGTTCTAGGTGCCGCCATGTTTCATTCCTAGAAAATTCAAAAATTAAAGAAAAATAAAAAAGAAATAACAAACGAAGTCAAATCATGAAAGTTGCTCATCTCGACGAAATCTACAACTTTCATGAAGGATCCAAAATCAAAAGAAATCATTTATACAAAAAGTATTTTTGGTGGAATCCTATAGATATAAAACATCGTATTTTTGTATTTTGTAATTTTTAAATTTTTCAAAAGATAAAAATCAAATAAAATATAAAATAAATATTTACATTTTAATATATTTTTTGGATTTTTTTAATAATTATTAAGATAAAGAAATAAAATAAATGGGACATATGTACAGACTATATATATACTCAATGTGATTTATTTTCTTTGATTTTTGCCTCAACTTTTATTTGGATTTTTACACATACTATTAAAACAATAATAAAAGAAAATAAATAAATAAAAAAGAGTTATTTTTATACATAAATTAATATGGTCAAATTAGTCAATATGTACAATATACAACAGGGGCCTAAAACCCAAGTTTCATATATGAACTCCGATTCTTCTAAATTTGATCTTGTTTTGTAGGTAATTGAACGTACGCTAATTCAAACGTGAGTTGGATTCATAGTAGGCCGTACGAGAGAGATATTCATGTTTTAAGGCTTTTAGTCTCATACAAGGGTTTGTATTTTATTGGGCAAATTTACATGTCAGTATTTTTGGTATTTTTTTATTAGTGTTAGTAATATGTACACTATAGAGTTGATTTTATTCAATTCTCATTTAGCGAAAATAAATAAAAATAGGGATAAATGGTATTATACATGTGATATTTATAAGGGAATTTAGGCTTCTCATTTAATGCAAATATGCATGCTAAAATGCCGATATTAATTCTAAATGCATGAATGATAATAATGCGGAATAAACGGAGAAATGCATCTAATTACTCGGGAACGAAGAACTGTTTTCAACTTTTAGAGCGATGAATCACATATTCACATGCAATCCACTATTCTTCTTTGATTTCCACCCCTTGATCCACCAAAAGTCAAACCAGGTCATTGAAATCAATCAAAAGCTTTTCCCAATCCACACCATACCATTTAGCTAGGAGATCCATTATGTGTCTGCTTTTCTTCATTGCTACTAAGAGCTTTGTCCAAGATTCAAAAAAGGTGTTGTGCTTTAACTCTTTTCATGTTTAAATGTTCTTTTCATGCTTCAATTCATGATGATACAACGACTCTTCTAAGCACCTACTCAAATCTGATCGAGGTTTGATTGTGTGATCACAGCTCTGCTTACACCTCCATACTCAATTGATTCAAGTAAACACATTTCTATTAATTTATTATGTTTGGAATGTGAAAGGAAAACTGCAAAGGATGCGATGATTTTCACCTCATTTCCAGATTGAATTGATTGAGTATGTAGCGATTAAAATCAGTGATCGGAGATCATTTGAGTGATGGGTTCATCGTATTTGCTGAAATATTTAAAGTTTATCAGTCTCTCTTGGACCTCCATCTGTGAAGAAGATTTGAAGATGAAGCTCCTAGCAACAATATTACTGTGTTTTCACATTCAAGGTGTTGAATACAGAATCATTATCGCATATATTAAACAGTAATTGCACGGATCCAAATGAATTGAAAGAAAAGCATTACATATTAACATTATTATCGTCATGCATTTTCAATCCATTATCCGATTACAGAACGCAAGCAGGAATTGGTTAAATAAACGGAAACATAAATTAGGGTGTGATCCAAGAAAAGTAAAGCAATAAACAAATTGCGGCAGACAAAATGAATGAAAGATTAAATTAGAAATTACCAAAGCGTCCATGAAATGTACTGTCCTTAGAGAGGATATCGCCCCCACAATACTGGTGCGAAGGGTACTAGCAATCCGCTCCCAGGATACGACGGTCCACAGTCTTCGTCCGCGCACACTGACGAGACCGTTTGATTTCCAAAAACGCCCCTCAACGGGCGTGTCCCTTCGGATTCCAAAACCGCGGCTAATACGAGATCTGAATTGACTCTCCCGAGCCCGAGCCGGAGACGGAGCGGAGTGCGTGTGCGCGTGTGACCCTCCATTCCTCATCTCTACTACTGCTACAAGAGCTTGGGGTGTGAACAATATAAGCTCACCAAAAGTTTAGAGATACTAGGTATGATACTAAACTTCTACCCAAGCTTTTCCATATTTCAAATTTGAGAATTTCCAACTTTCTCTTCAAATGGTTTCCCAATTGAAACCAAATTAATTTCAAATGTAATTACATAGACTTTCCAATTAAAAGTGTAATTACAATTCTAAATACAACACAAGGTGCTCCAAGGAGAGTGCCAAGTCACAAGTAGAACGAGTAAAGGTACAGTCCTCCTTTTGACATGCACGGATGCAGCTAATCAGGGAAGACGGTCTCCAGAGTGTCATGTGATTCTACGGTACCGTTTGATATGAATGGGTAAATATTTACAAGGAGGCCCTTCATAGAATTCCAAGTTCACTAAAGATGCCCTATTGATATGGGTTTGATAAGTCATTCTTGTTGAAAACAGGATCAAATTAGACAGTAATCATACGAATACAAATGGATTAACAGAACAACATTACATATTATCAAGATTAATAACTTGCAGTTCCAATCCATTTTCCGATTACCAAACGCAAATAGGAACCGATTAATCACACGAAAACAAACAACCGGACAAGATCCAGAAAAGGGTAAGCAATAAACAAATTGCGGCAAACAATATATAAGAAAGATTAGGTTAGAGATCACCGAAGCGTCCATTGAATGGATTGTCCTTAGAGAGGATTTTACCCCCACAATACCGGTGTGAAAGGTACTGGCGATCCGCTCCCAGGATACGACGGTTCACGATCATCGTCCGTGCACACCGACGAGACCGTCCTCGAAAGCACCTCCGAGAACTTGCAGTCGAGAAGAAACGGAGTCGCAGTCGAGAGAGAGAGAGAGAAGAGGGACGGCGAGCGACGAGTGGAGTTTTCTTGCGAGTAAAGAAAATGATGTCGGGTGAGGGATATAAAAAGAGGGGCTCGCGTGCCCTAACGTGATGACCTTTGGTTTCCGAAAATGCCCCTCAACGGGCGTGTCCATTCAGATTCCAAACCCGCGGCTAAATCGAGCCGTTTGGATCGAATCAGATTCCCAATGTGATCGAAATCAAATTAATCTGTCTTATTAATTTAATCGATCAGCCAAATGAAACTCTCATGAAAAGTATCGAGATCCGAATTGACTCTCCCGAGCCCGAGAACCGGAGCCGGAGCCGGAGTCGGAGACGGAGCGGAGCAGAGCACGCGTGCGTGTATGGTCCTCCATTCCTCCTCTCTACTATTGCTACAAGAGCTTGGGGTGTGAACTCATATATAAGTCCACCAAAAGTTTAGAGCTCCAAGGTATGGTACTAAACTTCAACCCAAACTTATCATTGTTTCAAATTTGGGAATTCCCAACTTTCCCTCCAATCCATTTGGTTTCCCAGTTGAAACCAAATTAACTCCAATTGTAATTACATAGATTTTCCAATTAAAATCTAAATACAATTCTTAATACAACAATCCCCCGCGAATTCACCAATTTGAAAACGAGATTCAAACGGAGTTAAAACACAACTTTCGGCTGTCACACTTTGCTTTCAGTAAAGGTACCTTCCGGTTTGAACCTCTACCTGAGTTTGCTACTTTCACTTTAAGAGGAATGGAGTGAACTACGTCTTGAACTTCAGACCTTGGTGTTAAAGTATACGGTTGATGACTGGGACCTGACGGGGGTCTAGAGTAATCCACACAAGGCGGGATCACAATGTCGCTGAGGCGACCGCTCAACAGATCCCAGATCAATCAACAATTAACCCACAATAAATATATGCAATGAATATCCAAAAATGTGGAGTTAAAATTTATTATAACTCTACATGCAAATGTGTATAGGTGTAAGCACAAGTAGAGGTCGAACACTGGGAGGCGAAAGGTTGTATGTGTTGTACAATTATTTAATTCAATGATCATGTCCAATCCTTATTGTTTTTGTGGGTTTTTAATTTTATATATTATTTTTTATATTTTTGTTTTTATAATTTTTATTTTGTTTTTATATTTTATATATTTTTATTTCCTTTTTATATTTTTAATTATATAATAAAGATATGTATACAGATATAAATATAAAGAGATATATATATTTATAAGAAGAGAGAGAGGAGTAGTATAAGGTTAAATATTTATAAAAATACTCAATATATATTACATATAATATTTTTTGGCTTTTTTATATTTTTTATATATTTTTTTAGTTAATTTTTTATGGATTTTTTCAATTTTTTTGTATTTTTAATTTCAAAAATGTCCCTTATATGTGGCTAATTAAATAGGCCGAAACTAATTTGGGTTTTACAAATATAAGATAAGTCCAAAAATTACCCAAATTAATTTTAATATGTTAATAATAATATATAGATAATTATAAAAGAGAAAAACATATTTTTGGGATTTTTAAAGGGTTTTCTATTTTTTGTTAGATTTTGGAGCTTTCTGATTTTTTATTTTTATTTTACATATTTTTTTGGTTTTTCAATTTCTGGACTCAATATATGTATAAATATACCATATATAATTTTTTTTGTAATTTTTCAAAAACATTTTATAATTTTTTTGTATTTTCTAATTTAAACAGTACAAAAGGGCTCCTTTTTCATTTTTAATAATTAAGATAAATGCAAAAAATGCAAAATAAAATGTGGGCGTGAAAGAACGTTACATGAAGCATCTATCCTAATTTTTCCGAATTTTTAGGAGCTACATAGGTATTTTTAATAAATAGAAGAAAGACATAAAAATAATACAGCCTGGCAGGGGCATTTTTGCAAATAAAATAACTCTCAAGGGCTCTGTGCAAAAATACCTACAGAAATAAGCTTATTTTTATTTTTAGAACTAATTTACAATTTACAAAAACTACCAGGGCTCTAGTGCAAAAATCACGCGCCTCACATGGGACTGCACGTGAGGCGCGGAGGGGCCATTTTGTAATTTCAAGAAACTCAGGGGCCCTTTTACAAAAGTTACAATTACTTTATAACGTAAAAACTTATTTACAGACTTAAATATTAAATACAACAAAAAGCGGGGGTATAAGTGAAAATTACCCCTAAAGGCGCTGGATCTGACGGTTGAGCTTCGTGACTTAAACACGTGGCACCTCCACATGAGCCGATGACGCTTTGCGGATCCACGGTGTGGATTAGATCTCCAGGCGAGATCTGACGGCTGATGCGCACGTGATCCGATGGTTGATCTTCAATCTGGGCCTCCATCTTCATCCAACGGTGGGGGTGATGGATGGACGAACAGGGAAGAACGCTCGCCGGGGCGAGCTTCCTCCGGTGACATCTCGCATCTCCGCCGGTCTTTGCCGCTCCTGAGGGTCCAATGGGCTTCCTGGAAGGTTCCCCTACTTGCTGGAGCTCTTGGATCGGTCAGGGGCACACTGGAGCGCCCTTGCGAGGTCGGGGAAGGCAAGGTGCTCCAGGTACCTCTGATGGAATGTAACTTCGTCTACTGGTGCTTGGTAACGCACCTAACCTGCTCAGGAAAAAAGCTCGGCTCGAGGCGACGCTCCTCGACCAAAAATTGAAGTTGTTAGCATAAAAATGGATGAGGGCAGTGATGCTCTGGCGAAGCGGAGGAGGTGAGCATCGATTCGCAGATCCAGGGAGGATCTGGTTGGGTTTAAGTGGTCTGGAGGTGGAGAAAGCAGAGGGGGAGAGAATGACGGTGAAAACGAGTCGGGAAAACAGTCGAGGGCACGGTGGTGAAGTCGCCGGAGCAGAGCTCCAGCGAACTTCGATTTAACTAAATTACGCTACACTAACGATCTAAATGCAAAATAAAAGACAGGAATGAAATGTGGGAATACAAATCTACCTAAGAAAATAAATGCGCAGCTCTTATACCTGGAAAAACTCCAGGGAGCAGGACGACTGCCGGAGCGCCGCCATGGGCGCATCTCCTTCCTCCGCGAGCTTCCACAACCATCAGGGGACCTCCAGCTGTCACCTGGATGCGCACTTGGCCGAAGGATGGGGCTCTAGGGCTCGGGAAATGGCCAAAAAGCTCGGAGGAGGGAGATGGAGTTATTTATAAACATGAGGGGGCGCCCTTATTGATTAGCTAATACCAGGCGGTACAAGCTATGTACAAACGAATAAAATGTGCGGCGAGGATCATGATGCTTCTGGGAGAAAATTCCGTGAAGGGATCGTTGTCAATGGAGTGATAGATCGAGCGGGAAAAATAGAGGAAAAAGGGGGACTGGACAGGTCTGACGGGAGTCAGAGGCGCAGGGGGGAGTTGACTGGAGGTCAACATTCCCTGGCCTCTGATTGGTCCACATCAGCCCGAACTTGACTTAATTATTAGACATAATAAATGAATTAATTAAATTTTGCTTATAAAATAAAAAACATTTATTAAATCATGTAGTATTTATTTACGATTTTTATTCAATTTTTTGATGTATTTTAATAATGTATTTATAAGAGTATTTATATGTATTTTATGTATTTTATTTTTTATTTTGTACATTTTATTTTATTATTTTATTTTCTTATTTTACAATTTTATAACTTATTCTTGTGAGTATAAATATATTTTTATTTAATTTTTATGAGTTTATTTACATATTTAAATAAATAGGTATATGTATATGTATGTATACTTGTAGGTATATTACCAATATTTTATATATACTTTATTTATTTAATATATTTTATTGGTTTTTATTTAGGATTTGTATTTTTAAGAAATTAGATATAATATTTACATTATTACAAAAATATAGATGAATAAAGAACAAAAGAATAAAATCCCTTTTTATTTATATACATATAGATAACATAGGTATTTTCTCTATGTATTTCATAGACTTATTTTATTTTACAAATTATTTTTGGTTTTCTTTTAATTTCAATATGTACATGTATTGTATACATTATTTACAAAATTCTAAAAATATAATTTTGTAAAAATAATGAACAATGAATAAGTTGAATATTTTAATCAGGCAGATTGCACAATGAAGGCCAAAAACCTAACTTTTACAGATGAACTCCAAAAATTATGAAACAAAATTTATTAAATAGTTCTTGGAAAGCTATATACAATTAAAGGTGAGTTTAGGTGATTTGGAGTTTTTATTTGCAAGATATGGGTCTGTGAAGTTGAGATTTTGGCTTTTATTTTGTGTATAAAATGTACACTGAGTATTATTTTTACACAAACTCAATTTTGTATTTTTATTTACATTATTATCTACAACTTTCATGTACAAAGTTTCTTTATTTGATGAATAAATAATTATATACAAAATAGGTGTCAAAATGCATAAATAGATGAATAAATAAATGAGGTATTTATTGTACTCTTGGCCCTTATCTCCTCCTACTTTATTCCTTGTCGACCAATTCCATGCTGGCCTTGGTCTCGGGGTTCGGGTCATAAAATATTTGCAATATTTTATTCCTTTTTCTTTTCTTCTCTTTATTCTATAATTTTGGCATTAAAAACCTTATTTTATGTATAATTGATACAATAAATAATGGATGCTATTATGTAAAAATTAAGGCTATTTACATGCATTTGCTGGGGGTTTAAGGCCAAAATGATAGAATAAAGGTGATGAAATGGAGATTCATCACCCCCTATACTTGCCTTTGCTAGTCCGTAGCAAATACTTATGCAATAAGTATAAAAAGAACAAAGAATAAGAAGAAAAGAAAAAGCAAAAATAAAGAATTTAAAGAATAAATTGAATTGATCATGATTATTAAACTTATCTGTATAACATCAAAGTTTTGAGCTCATGTTAGACCTTGATGTGAAAATGTGTGTGGAACCTGGTAGGGAACCAAATTTAAAACACAACTGCCTTCGAGAGTCACAGAACTCGGTTCAAATTACCTCAATAGCCATGTCAGAACTAGCCTACATCATACGCAAACTCTTATGACTATGAAGCTGACTTGTACGTGTAAGTGATAGTAGATCTCCCCAACTGAAATGACAAAGAGACTGACTTCTCCAGAATGACAACCCAATGATTCCCTAATCCAACAACTCTTTCCTCGAGGAGCGAGGTATTCCCTTCTAAGTTCAAGTGGCATCCAACTCAAGAGGAGGGGGTAGAGAAAAGAATGGACGGTAGCCAGTGTAGCTACCTATCCTGGGATGCAAGACTAGTGTAGTCAAGTCATCCAGCTGCAGGCTCACATGGTATAACTTTGATGCTCAAGCTTGCTTATTTTCTATACAACATATATACATACTCCGGCAGGCATTTTTATTTTTATTTTCAAGACTGTCCACTTTTTTGGAGATTTTTTTTTCGAATACTATATACAACAGCATTTACATAAGGACTTTTTCTTCTTGAGCCAGAAGACTATCCCTCTTTTGAAGCATTATTGCAACCCACACTCTCCTGTCGTTAGACCTCATGGCTACTGGACCAGGTTGGGGTGCACTTCCCTCCCTAGACGAGGACGAATGTTTCCACCCGCGTGCGTCTCAGACTGGCAAATCCAACCCCCTCACTACTCCAACTGAGTTGAGCTAAGTGAAAGGTGCAAGTGTCCAAGTTAGGTCACGGCCGACAAGAGTCGTGCATGTGTCTCAAAAAGTTCTAGTTAGTCAGTTGAGGTGACTTGAATCCAGCCCTGATTTCTCAAAGAATTAAGTCTGAATAGACCTGAAGTACCTTAAACCTAGTTCCCGTAAGGTTCCAATGCAGTTAGGTGCAGTAAGGTCCAACCAAGCTCCAATCTTCGACTTTATTGGACTAGTTCAATTATCAAGCTCAATCAAAGAAGATGAATGCAATGCAAATGCTATTTACAAATATGTAAAGAATAATGCAATTTTTCAAAGAATGTGAAAACAAAGAGAAGAATTTTTACACAAAGAATTTTTGCAAATAAAATAATTTTGGCACTCAAAGTAGGAAATATGTACAACTATTTACACGGGCGTACCGCTTTATTTTAAAAGAATTAAGAATTTACAATTTAGTTTTTATTTATAGGTATATATGTACACTTATTAAAGAATTTTGTTTATTTTTATTTTTATTTATAATAATATTTTTTTATTTTATTATTATTTTTAATTATTTTATTATTTTTTATTTATTAGATGTATCTATTCCTCAAACTTATTTGACACAAATTTTTCAAACACTTTTTGAAAACTATAGTCCAAAATAATTTTTACAAACATTTTTACAAACATGTACACACATTTGAAAATCATTTTGCAAAGGTTTTTCAAAACAGTATATATAGATTTTTCAAAATATTTTTGCAACCATTTTTCAAACCATTTGCAAATCATTTTTCAAACATTTTATTTCACACAAAAAAAATAAATTTTTACAAACCACACATTTTTACACAGGTTGAAAACATGTAACAAAACGTTTTCAAAATAGCTTTCAATAAATGTTCACAAAGATTTTCAAACTATTTTTCAAACATTTTGCAAAAAATTATTTTCACCTGATTTATTAACCAGTAAATACAAAAAGAATTTGAGGAATAATCACATTTTTTTATCGAGGGTTTTTTAATGAATTTAAATAATTATTAGCCATATTATTAAGAGAATACGAAAGTACGAGTTATGGCTAAAGTATATACATAGTATATACGACCCCCCTATACTTAGCTTGAGCTATGTCCTCATAGATCGAAAAGAAAAGGGAAGACATAACTCGTACTGAGTATAGACAAGTCTAAAGAATATATGAATAAGAAACGAACGAATGAGAAGTTGACCGTCCCCCCTATACTTATGATCAAGTAATCCTAAGTATAGCAGACTGCATACAGAGTAGGGAGGGTCAAGGGTGGGAATAAACAGATGAACAAATCAAGGGTGCACCCCCCATACTTAGGACAAAGTATGTCCTAAATACAAGAAACTGACACAAAGGGGCGACATCTTTTATAAAGAAATATGAAAACGAAAAGAAGATAAGAAGAAAAGAAGATAAGGTAAATATAGATAGATAGATGAAAAGATCGTGGAGAATATACGCATCACTCCCCCTATACGTAGGATGAGATATCCCTTAGTATAAGCAACAACAGGAGTGACGAAACTGAACAAGGAAAGAACAACGCAGTGTGTACCCCCTATACTTAGGACAAGGTGCGTCCTAAGTGTAGACACAAAGATATGGCGATAGATCTAGGGCACACATAACATGCGGGAGAAAGAATGAACAAGGCACACATATATACAAGTGGTGAAGAAACTAGTGAAGTACAGGACGGTATCTGGTAAGCGACTACCGTGCTCTCGTCGTCGTCTCCCTGTGAGAACGAAGACGCAGTCAGAAGGTGGAAATACACCTGAATCTGCAATCAAGTGGGTGTCAGCTACCAGAGACAACAGGTCGAAAGGATAGATATCGGGTTCGGTAGCATGAAGCAGTCAATCGACTCATAGGGTCAACATGAGGGAACGGAGCCGATACCGTAAGACCGGGAGGAAGAAAGAGCAGTACAGACTCCTCCGATCAATCAGAGTCCCAGATAGATCGGAAGTAAAGCATATGAGGGTCTGACGAGGGCGCCATTTGATGACTGGGACCTGACGAGGGTCTAGAGTAATCCACACAAGGCGGGATCACAATGTCGCTGAGGCGACCGCTCAACAGATCCCAGATCAATCAACAATTAACCCACAATAAATATATGCAATGAATATCCAAAAATCTGGAGTTAAAATTTATTATAACTCTACATGCAAATATGTATAGGTGTAAGCACAAGTAGAGGTCGAACATTGGGAGGCGAAAGGTTGTATGTGTTGTACAATTATTTAATTCAATGATCCTGTCCAATCCTTATTGTTTTTGTGTGTTTTTAATTTTACATATATATTTTTTTATATTTTTGTTTTTATAATTTTTATTTTATTTTTCTATTTTATATATTTTTATTTTCTTTTTATATTTTTAATTATATAATATAGATATGTATACAGATATATATATATATAAAGATATATATATTTATAAGAAGAGGGAGAGGAGTAGTATAAGGTTAAATATTTATAAAAATACTAAATATATATTACATATAATATTTTTGGCTTTTTTATATTTTTTGTATATTTTTTTAGTTATTTTTTAATGAAATTTTCTAATTTTTTGGTATTTTTAATTTCAAAAATGTCCCTTATATGGGGCTAATTAAATAGGTCGAAACTAATTTGGGTTTTACAAATATAAGATAAGTCCAAAAATTACCCAAATTAATTTTAATATGTTAATAATAATATATAGATAATTATAAAAGAGAAAAACATATTTTTAAAGGGTTTTTTCTATTTTTTGTTGGATTTTGGAGCTTTCTGATTTTTTTATTTTTATTTTTCATATTTTTAGGGTTTTTCATTTTCTGGACTCAATATATATATATAATATACCATATATAATTTTTTTGTAATTTTTTAAAAACATTTTATAATTTTTTTGTATTTTCTAATTTAAACAGTACAAAAAGGCTCCTTTTTCATTTTTAATAATTAAGATAAATGTAAAAAATGCAAAATAAAATGTGGGCATGAAAGAACGTTACATGAAGCATCTATCCTAATTTTTCTGAATTTTTAGGAGCTACATAGGTATTTTTAATAAATAGAATAAAGACATAAAAATAATACAGCCTGACAGGGGCATTTTTGCAAATAAAATAACTCTCAGGGGGCTCTGTGCAAAAATACCTACAGAAATAAAACATTTATTTTTATTTTTGGAACTAATTTACAATTTACAAAAACCGCCAGGGCTCTAGTGCAAAAATCACGCGCCTCACGTGGGACTGCAAGTGAGGCGCGGAGGGGCCATTTTGTAATTTCAAGAAACTCAGAGGCCCTTTTACAAAAGTTACAATTATTTTATAACATAAAAACTTATTTACAGACTTCAATATTAAATACAACAAAAAGCTGGGTATAAGTGAAAATTACCCCCAAAGGCGATGGATCTGACGGTTGAGCGTCGTGACTTAAACACGTGGCGCCTCCACGTGAGCCGATGACGCTTCGCGGATCCACGGTGTGGATTAGATCTCCAGGAGAGATCTGACGGCTCATGCACGTGTGATCCGACGGTTGGTCTTCAATCTGGGCCTCCATCTTCATCCAATGGCGGGGGCGATGGCTGGACGAACAGGGAAGAACGCTCGCCGGGGCGAGCTTCTCCGGTGACATCTCGCATCTCCGTCGGCCTTTGCCGCTCCTGAGGGTCCCATGGGCTTCCTGGAAGGTTCCTCTACTTGCTGGAGCTCTTGGATCGGTCAGAGGCACATTGGTGCGCCCTTGCGAGGTCGGGGAAGGCAAGGTGCTCCAGGTACCTCCAATGGAATGTAACTTCGTCTCCTGATGCTTGGTAACACACCTAACCTTCTCAGGAAGAAAGCTCGGCTCGAGGTGACGCTCCTCGACCAAAAATCGAAGCTGTTAGCATAAAAATGGATGAGGGCGGCGATGCTCCGACGAAGCGGAGGAGGTGAGCATAGATTCGCAGATCCAGGGAGGATCTGGTTGGGTTTAAGTGATCTGGAGGTGGAGAAAGCAGAGGGGGACAGAATGACGGTGAAAACGAGTCGGGAAAACAGTCGAGGGCATGGTGGCGAAGTCGCCGGAGCAGAGCTCCGGCGAACTTCGATTTTAACTAAATTACGCTACACTAACGATCTAAATGCAAAATAAAAGACAGAATGAAATGCGGGAATAAAAATCTACCTAAGAAAATAAATGCGCAGCTCTTATACCTGGAAAAACTCCAGGGAGCAGGACGACTGCCGGAGCGTCGCCATGGGCACATCTCCTTCCTCCGCGAGCTTCCACAACCATCAGGGGACCTCCGGCTGTCACCTGGATGCGCACTTGGCCGAAGGTTGGGGCTCTAGGGCTCGGGAAATGGCCAAAAAGCTCGGAGGAGGGAGATGGAGTTATTTATAAACATGAGGGGGCGTCCTTATTGATTAGCTAATAGGAGGCGGTACAAGCTATGTAAAAACGAATAAAATGTGCGGCGAGGATCATGATGCTTCTGGGAGAAAATTCCGTGAAGGGATCGTTGTCAATGGAGCGATAGATCGAGCAAAAAAAATGGAGGAAAAAGGGGGACTGGACAGGTCTGACGGGAGTGAGTGGCGCAGGGGGAGTTCATCGGAGGTCAACATTCCCTGGCCTCTGATTGGTCCACATCAGCCCAAACTTGACTCAATTATTAGATATAATAAATGAATTAATTAAATTTTGCTTATAAAATAAAAAATGTTTATTAAATCATGTAGTATTTATTTACGATTTTTATTTAATTTTTTGATGTATTTTAATATGGGTTTATTTTAATAATGTATTTATAAGGGTATTTATATGTATTTTATGTATTTTATTTTTTTTTGTACATTTTATTTTATTATTTTATTTTCTTATTTTATAAGTTTATAACTTATTCTTGTGAGTATAAATATATTTTTATTTAATTTTTATGAGTTTATTTACATATTTTAATAAATAGGTATATGTATATGTATGTATAATTGTAAGTATTTTATCAATATTTTATATATACTTTATTTATTTTATATATTTTATTGGTTTTTATTTAGGATTTGTATTTTTTAAGAAATTAGATATAATATTTACATTATTACAAAAATATAGATGAATAAAGAACAAAAGAATAAAATCCCTTTTTATTTATATACATATAGATAACATAGGTATTTTGTCTATGTATTTCATAGACTTGTTTTATTTTACAAATTCTTTTTGGTTTTCTTTTAATTTCAATATGTACATGTATTGTATACATTATTTACAAAATTCTAAAAATATAATTTTGTAAAAATAATGAACAATAAATAAGTTGAATATTTTAATCAGGCAGATGCACAATGAAGGCCAAAAACCTAACTTTTACAGATGAACTCCAAAAATATGAAACAAAAATTTATTAAATAGTTCTTGGTAATCTATATACAATTAAAGGTGAGTTTGGGTGATTTGGAGTTTTTATTTGTAAGATATGGGTTTGTGAAGTTTAGATTTTGGCTTTTTATTCTGTGTATAAAATGTACGCTGAGTATTATTTTTAGGCAAACTCAATTTTGTATTTTTATTTACATTATTATCTACAACTTTCATGTACAAAGTTTCTTTATTTGATGAATAAATAATTATATACAAAATAGGTGTCAAAAATGCATAAATGAATGAATAAATAAATGAGGTATTTATTGTACTCTTGGCCCTTATCTCCCCCTACTTTATTCTTTGTCGACCAATTCCATGCTGGCATTGGTCTCGGGGGTTCGGGTCATAAAATATTTGCAATATTTTATTCCTTTTTCTTTTCTTCTCTTTATTCTATAATTTTGGCATTAAAACCTTATTTTATGTATAATTAATACGATAAATAATGGATGCTATTATGTCACAATGAGGCTATTTACATGCATTTGTTGGGGTTTTTATGGCTAAAATGATAGAATAAAGGTGATGAAATGGAGATTCATCAACGGTAGAAACAACAAAGCGTTGTTCTTGGTGCAATCTTCAGGATTGGTGCTCTTAAAGGCCATGCACCCTTATCCTGTTTCATGAGTGTGTTCAGGAAAGACCCTCTTTCTTTAAATGCGGCCCACAGTAACACTCACAAAGGTGGCGTTCTCCAAGGATGCACTGCTAACATCCTGCCCAAAGGCTTGAACCCATTCAGAGCCTACGCTCTTCCTAAACTTGCAGCTTAAATGGTACTCAGGCTTCCAGGGATAAGACACTCATGCTTACGCATTAAGATTAGAGTGCCAACCAGTTCTCCAAACATCTTGTTATTACCACATTGAACCTACTTTGTGGGATCTCCACTCAGTTAGGTTGGGTTTCTACTGTAGAGGAACTCCCAATGGGTCTCAGTCCCATCCCAAGCCTAGACTTCAGGACTAAAGATCTATCAAGTCCCTTAGTCAACGGATCTGTCGTGTTGTCTTTGGATCCAATAAAATCCACAGCCAACAATCTTCGAGACACCAAATCCCTTAATGTCTTAAGTCTGATTTATATGTGTCTCCTTGTTTTCTGATTGAACTTTGAACTCTTTATCTTGGCAATTGTGGTCATATTATCACAATGTACCGAGATCGCAGGAACATGCTGACCTACCATGGGAATTTCAGACAGAAGTTCCCTTAGCCATTCAACCTCAATTCCAGTGGTGTCCAAGCACACAGCTCGGCCTCAAAGATGGATCGAGCTAGAATGGTCTGCTTCACAGACCTCTAGGAGACTGCACCGCCTCCAAGGGTAAATACATACCCTGTAACACCATTACTCCTAGACTCCTCTATTTTCCCTATCCAGCTTGCATCACTGTATCCTTCTAGTACAGAAGGATGTCTACCATAATGCAAACTAAGGGAAATAGTTCCCTTCAAGTACTTCAGTACTCGATCCAGAGCCTCCCAATGAGTACGGTCAGGACAGATAGTATATCTACTCATCTTTACAACCGAGAATGAAATATCAGATCTCGTGCAATTTGCAAAATACATTAAACTTCCTATCACTTGTGAATACCTTAGCTGAGCTACAGGTACTCCACTTTTATTCCTAAACAACGTTTGGATGAATCAAAAGGAGTGCTTACAGCTTTGCAATATTGATATCCAAATTTCTCAAGTACCTTCTCAACATAGTGAGATTGAGAAATTACAATCCCATCAACTGACCTTGTCAGTTTGAGACCCAAGATCACATCAGCAACACCCATGTCCTTCATCTCAAACTTGCTACTCAAGAATACCTTAGTCTTATTAATAATCCTCATATGTGATCCGAACAACAATATGTCATTAACATATAGGCACAAGACAATACACTCATCACCTTTCACCTTGGAATAGACACACTTATCGGATTCATGAACCTTAAAGCCATATGACAAAATAGTCTTGTCAAATTTTTCATGCCACTGCTTTGGCGCTTGTTTCAATCCGTAAAGGGATTCGACAAGCTTGCAAACCTTTCCCTCATTCCCAAGAGTCACAAGCCCATCAGGTTGGTCCATATAGATCTCTTCCTCAAGATCACCATGCAAGAAGGCAGTCTCCACATCCATCTGGTGGTTGGAGAGATCATATACAGATGCCAATGCTATGAGCATCCGGATTGTGGTCATCCTAGTCACAGGGGAATAGGTATCAAAATAATCAATACTTCCTTTTGCCTAAAGCCCATGGCAACTAATCTGGCTTTATACTTTTCAATTGATCTGGCTTTTCAACATTGGTGTTGACTTCTATGCCCGGTATCTCGGACCGAATTACCAAGAACCTATATGCATAGCTATTTTCCAAATTACCTAAAAAGACCGCATCAACAGTTTTAAGACCAAGTTTCTTTCTCTTGTATTCTGGGACTAAAACTTTAGCGAGACAACCCCACACTTTGAGATATTTTAGACTTGATTTCCTATTTCTCTAAAGTTCAAAAGGACATTTTTCCATATGCTTTGGAGGAACCCTATTCAGAATATGGCAAACCGTATTCAAGACTTCTCCCCACATATACGTTGGAAGTCCAGAGCTTTGTAAGAGTGCATTGATCATGTCAGTTAAGGTTCTATTTTTCCGTTCTGCTATCCCATTTGATTGCGGTGAATATGGGGCCGTAACTTCATGAACTATGCCAAACGTTTTGCATTGTTCATCAAATAAGTTAGAGGTATATTCACCTCCTTTATCTGACCTAAGGCGTATAAGCACTTTTCCTATTTGTGTCTCAACCTCATTCTTAAATATAAGAAATTTCTCTAAGGCTTCATCCTTGGTTTTTATTAGATACACATAGCAATATCTACTGCCATCATCTATAAAGGTGATAAAGTATTTCTTATTGTCTCGGGTCAACACATCATTAAACTCACAGATATCTGTGTGCATTAGATCTAAGATCTCACTATCTCTAGAGACAGACTGAAAAGACTTCCTAGGTGTCTTCGCTTGCACACAGATTTCACATTTTTTAGTTTTATCAATAGTGTGTTTAGGGATTAACTCTAAATTCATCATTCTTTTAATTGAATTTAAGTTTACATGTCCTAATCTACCATGCCACAGATCACAAGATTCTAAATTATTCACAACATGAGACACAGAATTAGAACATTCAGAATTCAAAACATTCATTTCATTAATGTTTACTGAATCACATCTAATTCTAAATAACAAATCAAAGTCTTCCAAATAGCCTTTTCCATAAAAAATGCCATGTCTCAGAATGACAACTTTATTACATTCAAAGTTTAATTCAAAACCATTTCTAACTAAGATAGAGCCAGATAAAACATTCTTCTTGATGTCAAGAACATGCAGCACCATGTGCAACGTCCAGCACGTCCAGAGGAGAATCTCAAGTTGACTTGTCCCGACCCTAGAACCTTGGCTGCAGAATCGTTCCCCATCTTCACAGTCCCACCACTGCAGGTCTGATAAGAAGAAAACAAGGTTTTGTCAGAATAAATATTTACATTGGCTCCTGTATCCACGAGCCACTCATTTGGAACATGGATATGGTATAGTTCAGGTTTTACAGAGACATACCCCTCGCTAGCGCTGAGTGCCATAGTGATCATATTCACTTGAGGACTCCCGTCTGCAGCCTTAGGTTGAGCCTTCAAGGACGGACAGTCCTTCCAATGGCCAACCTGATTACAGTGCCAACAGTATTTATTCTTGTGCATTTTTCTGGATCTTGCCCTTTGGTTTCATTTTATTGTTATTAGGACCATTTCCCTTCTTATCTTTGCCCTTCGAGGTCATGAGATTGACCTTAGCCTGAATATCAACAGGAAGCATAGGTTTTTGTTTCCTGTGTTCCTCCTCTATGGCAATTGCCACCATCAAGTCATCTATAGAAAATTTCTCCTTCCTGTGTTTAAGGGTCATACTGAAGTCTTCCCACGACTTGGGAAATTTTTCTATGATACACATGACTTGGAACTTTTTTGGAAGTTTCATTTTAGCATCCTCTAAACCATGGAGCAGGAGTAAAAACTCGTGTGCCTGTTCAGAAACTGACTTCCCTTCGGCCATGAAAAACTTCAAAAACTTGACCACAGAGTATTTCTCAATACCGAGGTCTTCGGTATTATACTTCCGGTCCAGGTCTTCCCGTAGCCCCTTCGCAGTCTGCGTGGACGAACAATATACGTCAAACAACGTGTTGGATAGAGCCAACAAGATGCAACCATGACATATACGATCGCGTTTTTTCCACGCAGATTGCGCCTTCTGGCTATCGGGTGAGGGGTTTTCTTTTTCCACTGTAAGACAGTCGGTTTCAAGCATCAAGATTAATCCAATGGTGGTTAACCAGATCTTCATGCGTTGTTGCCAACGCTTAAAGTTCTGTCCACCGAACTTTTCAGGCATACTCATCATATCAACCCTCGATTTAAACATGATTTCCGACATTATTTTATAAATTGTTCCAGAAATCCTATCTAAGATTGTTGAAAATAGGATCAACCATGCATATATTAGACAGTAATCATACGGATACAAATGGATTAACAGAACAACATTACAGATTATCAAGATTAATAACGCGTAGTTCCAATCTATTTTCCGATTACCAAAAGCAAATAGGAATCGATTAATCATATGGAAACAAACAACCGGGCGAGATCCAGAAAAGGGTAAGCAATAAACAAATTACGGCAAATAATATATAAGAAAGATTAGGTTAGAGATCACCGAAGCGTCCATAGAATGGACTGTCCTTAGAGAGGATTTCGCCCCCACAATACCGGTGCGAAGGGTACTGTCGATCCGCTCCCAGGATACGACGGTTCACGGTCGTCGTCCGCACACACCGATGAGACCGTCCTCAAAAGCACCTCCGAAAACATGCAACCGAGAGGATTTCACCCCCACAATACCGGTGTGAAGGGTACTGTCGATCCGCTCCCAGGATACGACGGTTCACGGTCGTCGTCCGCACACACCGATGAGACTGTCCTCAAAAGCACCTCCGAAAACATGCAACCGAGAAAAACAGAGTCGCAGTCGCGCGAGAGAGAAAAACAGAATGGACTGTCCTTAGAGAGGATTTCGCCCCCACAATACCGGTGCGAAGGGTACTGTCGATCCGCCCCAGGATACGACGATTCACGATCGTCGTCCGCACACACCGATGAGACCGTCCTCAAAAGCACCTCCGAAAACATGCAACCGAGAAAAAACAGAGTCGCGGTCGCGAGAGAGAGACACAAGAGGGACGGCGAGTGGCGAGTGGAGTTTTCTTGTGAGTAAAGAAAACGGCGTCGGGTGAGGGATTATAAAAAGAGGGGCTCACGTGCCCTAGCACGCGGTGACCTTTGGCTTCCGAAAACACCCTCAACGGGCGTGTCTATTCGGATTCCAAACTCACGGCTAAATCGAACCGTTTGGATCGAATCAGATTCCCAATGTGATCGAAATCAAATTAATCTATCTGATTAATTTAATTGATCAGCCAAATGAAACTCGCAGCAAAAGTATCGAGATCCGAATTGACTCTCCCGAGCCGGAGCCAGAGCCGGAGATCCGAGATCCGAATTGACTCTCCCGAGCCGGAGACAGAGCAGAGCGCGCGCGTGTGTGGTCCTCCATTCCTCCTCTTTACTATTGCTACAAGAGCTTGGGGTGTGAACTCATATATAAGTCCACCAAAAGTTTAGAGCTCCAAGGTATGGTACTAAACTTCAACCCAAACTTATCCATGTTTCAAATTTGGGAATTCCCAACTTTCCCTCCAATCCATTTGGTTTCCCAATTGAAACCAAATTAACTCCATTGTAATTACATAGATTTTCCAATTAAAATCTAAATACAATTCTTAATACAAAAATTCTTTCTATTCAGTCATGAAATATTGATTGAAATACTTTGGAAAGCAATTTAATAAACAAAGATGTTTAACTTTCTTACTTTTACCTGATTTGATCCAAGGTCAATCTCAAGGAGGCAATCCTAAAACTAAGAGTGCAGCGATAGACAATAAAGTGGATTGATTCTCCTTTATGTATTTTTTGTATTTTGTATTTTTTTTGGAATTTTTGAATTTTTTTGAGAGCTTAATATTTTTGCATATAGAATATTAGATTTTATAGTTGTTAAGGATTTCTTATTTTTTTAATTTTTTGTTTTAAATTATTTTGGTTTGTTTATGATTTTTTAAGAGTTTTTGACAGTAAAGTTTATTTTGAAAATAGTTCCATGTATATAAAACAAAAAAGGGATGGATTATAATTGAAAAATGTATGATAGTTATAAAAATTAATTTCGAAAATGTTTTCAGTTTAATATTTTAAAGTGTTTATGATAAATATATGATAGTTTATATGCTTGTATTTGTTCTTCAATAAATATTTATTCGAAAACATATTAGATATCAATGAAGTCTAAGTTTACATATATGCTATTAGTCGACGTTTTTACAGTAAAGAGTCGGAGACTATCATCACTATCTCCTAACATAAGATCCTCAGCTATGTCAGCCTCATTTGAGGGACATTTTTGCAACACAGATCCCGTAAATCTTGGGCATCACATTGAAGCAGCCACTTGAGGTAATTTGCATCAGAATATTGTCTGGTTTTGGATACTTTATAAAGGCCCTCACAGAGACGTAATTGATTGAAAACAAACTTTTATTTTTGCAGAGAGGTTCCTGGGGGTAGGGATGAGCATTTTTTCGGATCGGCCCGGCCCAGCCTGGTGCTCGGCCGAACAGTCCCGATCCAGGCCCAAGCCGAACTATAAACGAGCGGACTTGGGCTTGGAATTTGGCCCAATTCACATTTCGAGCCGGGTCCGGGTGCAGCGGACCCGAGCGCGAAGCTCGTGGGACCAACCCGAGTAAGACCCCCCCCCCCCCCCCCCAAACCAAAACCTCGACCCACCCCTACCTTTGAGCCTTGAGTTGCTAGATCGTTGTAGCCCTACCATCGCTCCGCCCCCATCTCCTCCTCACAGACCTCACTCTCTTGGACTCCACTGCCGCTTTCCCGCTCGTGCACCCTCCTCCCCTTGCTGTGCGACTGCAACTGATTTCAAGGTGTTTTTTAAGGTTGTATACTTCCAGAATCTGTCTTGAATCAAGATCATGTTTGTATCATTAAACTAAAAAAATCTGATGTGCATTTTTGGGAAATTTTAAAGACCAAGAGATGAAGATTTATAGGACAACCTACACTCTCAAATTTCCAGCATCAAATATTTTTATATAGCAGGCCGACCCGGCCCATGTACTTGGGGGCTGGGCTCAGGCTTGGGCTGGATTTTCAGCAAAATCCCGGGCTTGGGTCTGGCCCGTAGGCCCACATAATTAAACTGAGCTCAGGCTGGGCTAGGTTGGTCCCAACCTGACCTGACTCGATGCTCATCCCTACATGGGGGCTCTATTTCGTGATATTTTTGATTTTTTTTAACAAGGTTTTTCTTTTTTTTGGAGGGGGAGCGCTTTATCCCCCTTCCCATAGTAATATTTTTTTTCTAATTTTTGGATAGACATTTATTTTCTTCTAATTTTTGTTAGATATATGTTAGGTTTAGGTTTCTAATTCCTAGTTAATTGTGTAGTTAATAAACCATTCCAAAAAAATAGGGTAGATTCTATACATATAGGACTAACCACAAATCCAAATACACACTTTTAATCATAAATCAAGACACAAAATCACAATCGGAGTTTTGTAAACATCCTTAAATCCTAATGACTAATCAAGCCAAGATGGTGAATCATTAGTGAGCTTGATGAAATTAGAGATGTCATTTGTGGCTAAGTAAAATTAGAGACTAAGTAAGGTTTAGTAGTCAATTATGGATTACTATTCATGGGTGGACCTTGGTTGCAATTTGGAGGAGTTGGTGGGGTTTATGTTGCAATTTTCCCCAAGGTTATAACCCCCATAGGTGTCACCCCTTCACCTCCACTTCATCTTCTTCCTCTTGAAATCTTGGAGCTCTTTTCTTCCATGGCCGAAATTACCATGGATCTCCATCTTCTTTTTTAGTTTTCTCCCTCATTTCTCCACCAAAATTCGAGTTCTTGGGCTCAAATCAAAGCTGGGAAGGAGAGGATCTTGGATCTTACATTGCATGTAAGATCAAGGGCCAAGAAGAGGAGGAATCCAAGCTTGAAGCTCAAGGTGTGGACAACCCAATATTTTTCTTGGAGAGTTCTTATTCAAGCTTTTGAAAGCTTGATTTGAGGTACAAATTAACCTTTCTCTTGCTGCCATTTGTATAGTTTTTACCACCTATATTCCAGATCTAAGATCAAGTGTTTGTTTTGGGGATTTTGGTTGTAAAAATTTGAGAAAATGGGGCTTAGAGTGGACGGTTTTACTTGTGTCCAGATCTGGTTGTTTTCTTTTTAATCAAGTTAGACATGTATTTCTTGATCTTTCTTGGATTTTCTTGGGTAGATTCATATATTGATTAATACTCCATTAAGTTAGGCATAAATCCATGGGCTTAGATACGAAATTGCATGTGATTATAACATCTTAAAGAGACTATATCTATGGATGGGTATACTGAAATTTCAGATTTTGTTGTTGTTGATTGTTGGCCAATAGCTTACATGATTTAGGTATCTTCTTTATGTTCCCTTGAGTATATTTGCTTGCTGATATGACCTCACTAAATTGTCCTATGATTCTTGACTTTTAAATTTGGAAATTTAGGTGATTTAGAAATGTTTTGGTTGATGAAATATACATGTAACAGAATGTGTCCAGATCTGTCCAAGCATTTTTAAATTATAGTTTAAGATGCATTTGAGGAGTTTCTTCATGTCTCCTTGAGTGTAATCAGTTGTTAATATATACTCTTTCATGTTGACCTTTAATCCATGGGTTTGGTTTAGAAAAATGAGGAGTTATTGACCATCTATATCATACTTGCCACTGAATGTTCATATTTGAGATTGTGGCATTAGGACTAAATACACACAAAACTTTGAAAATATCCTTAGACAACCTTTGGTGGAATTGATTATAGATATATAGGGAATTTAATACACATGAAATCCATGCAATTGGATTGGTTTCGATGAGGATTTTGAGATAGATTTGGTGGCTGTCCATGAACAAAACTGTGATAAAAACTTCATTGTAGAGTGCATGATTAATCAAACTTTTAGGCATCCTTTAATAAGTTTTAAAAACTCCAAGTCCCCATGTTTCCCTATATTGAAATGGGAAATCAATTAGTGATTTAATTCCAGTCAGGAGAGGGATTAAGATAGGATAAATTTCCTTATGTTTGCAGTCATATGCTTATTATACACATAGGTCTATGAGTGGAATAGATACATGATTGGATCATGGGATGCTCTCTAACAGACCCCTTTAAATGTTAGACCTTAAAGTAAATTAAACACCTAAATAGTGTCTTTAAAGTCATGAAGTTGGGTGTGAACTTAAAAGGACTAGATGCCTTGGATTATTATGAAGTATACACACACAATGACAATGTTTTGGGGTGATCAAAAAGTGAATAGGGTAAACCTCTATTAGTAATCATTTTAAAGCATGCCTTAGGATAATTGCTACTTATAAAGGTGGGCTTGAAACATCTATTATGAAATTTAGAGATTTGGGGATGATCTTAAGGATACATATATATATATATATGTAGTTACTATACAGGAAAACAAGACAATATGAACTTGCCTTGAAGCAAATCTTCCTCTAAGGAGTAGCCCGATCCTTGTAGGTTTTTCTGAATCTTTTGAGACGTAGGAAAGAAAGAAATTTCCGATAAGATAGCCAAGATCATATGATTGATGTTCTTGAGTAGGAAATTAGAGAGAGACTATCGTATCAGGTCTATATCGTCGACCTTGGATCAATTGAGGTTCTTATAGAACAAGTTCGGGTCTAGGACCGATAACTTGTAGATGTGAAACAAATCAAAGAAACTATAGATGCTTAGGGTGTAACATGAAAATAAAGAAATGGTGATGTCGCATATGATCAGTCATGGAGAATGGTGCTCCGACTGTGCGAGGGCGCGGTGACCCTCACCTGAGCAAGAGATGAGGTCGCTCAGGCTTGGGTAGCGGACATTGAGAGCATGGGTCTAGGATCCCAGTCTTTTTACGTGTTTTCTTCGAGCCGGCTCGGTTTTTACGCTTCGTTGGGATCCACGAGTTGTCTAGACCATTCTGCTGACCCGTTGGTTTTTCTTTGAGAGCCTAGGTTGGGGGTTCTCTGCGGTTAGTTAAGAGCTCGTCTGGTTTTTTACTTAGCTTTTCTCCTTTGGGAGTTGAGCAGCGAGAGAGGAAGTCGGGTCCGGCGGGCTTACCTCTTCTCTTTCCTACCTCCAGTGGCGTAGTAGTCGTACTACCACTGCCTTTCCCTTGGACCACACTTCCACTGGGATTGGCGAGAGCAGACGAATCCCTTTGGGGGTTTCCTCACCGCTATAATTGTTACTCTTCCATCAGGTTGTGCTCTGGTGATGGGATTGTGATTAACATACTTGTGACATTTCACCATTTGCCCAGTTAAGATGAAGTTTAATCAGTAGACATTGATGTCCCATAAATACCTTTCCACTATGTCGTGTACTGGTGATGGGGTAGTGGTCAGTAGACATCAATGTCACCATTTGTACCTTTCCGCCATGTCGTGCACTGGTGATGGGGTAGTGGTTAGCAGACACTGATGACTTCATTATTACCTTTCCACCATGTCGTGCACTGGTGATGGGTTAGTGGGTATCAGACACTAAAAACTTCATCAATACCTTTCCGCCAGGTTTATGGCCTCGTGATGGGGTAAGAGATATGTGATCTTTAGACTTTTCAGCTACGAGACTAATGATGACAGTACCATTAGTCGAGACTGATGAGTGAATGTTGAGAGAGAGTTGTGAGTACATGTACACCTTCGGGAGCGAGCTATCACATGTGTCGACCAAGGATCAATGTGAGTTGAGAGAACAAGCTAGAAGGAGTGTTGGGAACTTAGTTAGGATGCAAGACACCATCGCATGCCTACGGAGGCACCCCAACCCTGAGGCGTACACCATACCTCAGAGTCATAGTGTGAGGTTCAACCTGGACTTTGAAGTCCTACCCGGATATCGAGGTCCTAACCGGACCAAGACCACAGACTTACTTCTATGCTTGAGTTGTTGTTTGGTTAGTTTCATTGACCGAGGGAGACACAATGTGGTAGTGAGCGAGTGTGTTCTGTTAGACTTCTGAATGCAAGTAAATAATTTAAAAAAATCAATTAACCCACTTTTACTTGCTAGCTTCTTTTGTCCACTACAGTTACCTTACTGTTTTTCTAGCTGTGCTAGTCTTTGCTTACTACTTTCCTTAGTAGAACTGTGTAGAATTTGTACTCGACAACTTTGTGACAGATACTTGCTTGTCCTTTTTTCTACTATGGCAGGCAAGGGCCCAGCGACCGAGTAGCCGACATAGTTTGGGTTGCTGTTGTTCTTTTGGTGCTAACACTTACAGAGCAGGTATATTCTTTGGGAGCTCATTAGACAGTTGTTTGTTGTGTTCTCCTCTGTAGTGTTATTTTTGGGATACATACATGTATATTGAAGGTTGCGAAACTTCAGCATGTATATGAATGAAATGAAAATGAATGGATATGTTGTCGTTCAGTTCTGGTACACTACTTACTTCCGCTTTTAGTTTTCTTATGGTTGCTTGCTTAGCCAAATTTAAATCTTGTAAATGTCATGTTTAAAAAGCGAAAAAAATTTCCCCAGGTTTTCATAAGCATGAGATTAACTCTAAGCTTGTTAAGTGTGCAAATGAGGTGTTTGACAGGTAACCTAAGGTCCTCGGGAGGACAGGTCGCGACAGGTTTGGTATCAGAGCAGAGTTACCCCGATACACGCATTCGCATAACTTAATAGCGAGTTTTCTAATTTCTCATGAAGCCGAATGGGAAATTTTTTTTGACATTCAAAAGATTTATGTAACCACAAGTCACCAGAACATTTCATTCATATAAGTATCCCAAGAGGAGAAATAGTACAACTGATTATTTCCTAAAGTGTGCTTAACTATGCTATGATCCAATACAGGAAGGATCAGCATGGCACCCCGAGTAGCTCGCGATCAGCCAGGAGAGATGGCGCAGGTGCTAGCCGCATTTGCTGATCTGCGACAGAGATAGGATCAGATACTTGCCCAACAGACTGAGTTGGCGGAGCGACAGACTGGGATGGAGCTGAGGATGGAGGAGCTGTCTGACTCCTCATACCACCCATTCAGGGATGAGTCCGCTAGAGCTGAGCATCTATTCTTTGAGGAGATTCCTCAGCATTCCGAGGCAGATATTCTGAGGGAGTCAGGAGCAGACAGAGCTGAGGCAGGCCAAGGGCCTACAGCAGGAGTAGAGGTCACAAGGTTTGTTCTTCCTACTGCACCGAGACACCATGATGTCTTCACATCCTACCAGAGAGCTGGAGTACCCAGATTCCAGGGCACGGGTACATCTGACGAGGCTGAGCAGTGGCTCAGGACGGTGACGAAGCTGTTCAGGATGATTCAGGCACCACTAGAGTCGTGGTAACCTTTTGCTGAGTTCTCCCTTACTGGGTTTGCAGAGCGCTGGTGGGAGGCTACTGTGTCTGAGATGGGACGTGTGCCGACTTGGACAGACTTTGAGACCCACTTCAGAGGCCACTTCTTCTCAGGAAAGTGGAAGGAGACACATCGCAGGTTGTTTGCAGAGCTGAGACAGGGCAGGATGACAGCGCGAGAGTACTTTGTGCGCTACACTGAGTTGTCACGCCACACATCTTCTGCAGCTGCTTTTCCAGAGGAGAATATGGAGAAGTTTGTTCGTGGCATGAGGGAGGACGTTCAGGAGAAGTTGGTAGGGCTGAGATTGACTACCATTGCTGAGGTGACTGACACAGCAGAGCGGATTGAGGACGTCTACGAGAGACGTTTTGGGAGTACCTTTAGACCGCCACCAGTACCACCGAGGTCGTATGGGCCTATTCGGCGGCAGTTCCAACCACAGCGGTCAGCACGACGCTTTCGTCCGACAGGGACGGTTTCTTCTGGCAGTGTTCGCTCGACCCCCATGACTACTTTGGGAGGAGCACTGGCCAGTAGAGGTTTTGAGGCAGCGCAGCCATCTGGGTCGCAGAGGTTTGGAGCACATAGCGCGAGACCCGTAGAGAGTGCCGATCCATCTTCTACGCCGAGCAGGACGATCAGGTGCTACCAGTGCCAACAGGTGGGACATATCAGGTCCCAGTGTCCACAACTACAGACTCCACCACCTCCACCTCCACCGCGTTCGAGGGGTACCGAGAGGAGCTCCCAATACAGAGGTCAGCAGAGACCAGCTCAGAGCGCAGCAGGATCCAGTGCCGGATCTATATGCCAGGGACAGATTCACGTAGTTACAACTGAGCAGGCACGGTCCACGGCCACGGTCGTGAAAGGTATGGTTTCAGTTTTGAGCCATCCTTTTCACGTGTTTGTTTGATTCTGGTGCTACCCATTCGTTTCTTGCTGTGAGGCTTCTAGCCACATTGGGTAGAGTCGCGGAGGATGTAGATCCTCCATTTCACATTCGAGGGCCTGGCGGACAGTTGTTCGTGATTTCAGAGATAGTTAGAGGGTTACCAGTGTCCATAGGCGGCCACGAGATGACTGCGGACTGCCTTCTACTACAGCTTGTTGAGTTCGACATGATTTTGGGAATGGATTGGTTGTCTACACATCACGCCTTAGTCGATTGTTACAGGAAGACTGTTGTCTTCAGGATCCCCGGCTTGACAGAATTCACTTTTGAGGGGACATTGCAAGACTCTAGGATGGAGTATATTTCAGTGCTGAGAGCACAACGACTGGTTGATCAGGGATGTGACACTTTTCTGGCCTTTGTTCAGGAGGTTGCAGATAGAGTGCCGATGGCTCAAGACATTAGAGTTGTGTCAGAGTATTCCGATGTGTTTCCTGAGGAGTTACCAGGACTACCTCCAGTTAGAGAGATCGAGTTTGAGATCTCGCTACTTCCTGATACGCAGCTGATCTCCATGGCTCCGTATCGCATGGCACCCGCAGAGATGAGAGAGCTGAAGGTGCAGCTACAGGAGTTGCTTGACTTAGGCTTTGTGAGGCCGAGCACTTCACCTTGGGGCGCTCCTGTACTCTTTGTTCGGAAAAAGGATGGAACCATGCGGTTATGCATTGATTATAGACAGCTGAATAAGAGGACGGTGAAGAACCGTTATCCTCTGCCACGCATTGATGATCTATTTGATCAGCTACAGGGATCTTCGGTGTTCTCGAAGATCGACCTCCGCTCGGGTTACCATCAGTTGAGGATTCGGGAGACAGATGTCCCGAAGATAGCCTTTCGGACACGGTATGGCCACTACGAGTTTGTAGTGATGCCATTAGGACTGACGAATGCCCCCGCGGCATTCATGGACATGATGAACAGAGTATTCCGTCCTTACTTGGACAAGTTTGTTGTGGTGTTCATAGATGATGTGTTGGTTTACTCGAAAGATGAATGGGATCATGAGAACGACTTGAGAGAAGTGCTTGGTACCTTGAGAGAGCATAGACTGTATGCCAAGTTGAGTAAGTGTGAGTTTTGGCTACCTCAGGTCTCATTCTTGGGACACATCATCTCAGGAGCAGGAGTCACAATGGACCCTGCGAAGATAGATGCTGTGATGTCTTGGGAGCAGCCCAAGACAGTAACACAGATCCGTAGTTTTCTTGGGTTGGCAGGCTATTACAGACGCTTTGTCAGCAACTTTTCGCGGATCGTACTACCTTTGACGTGTTTGACGCAGAAGGGAGTACCTTTTGTTTGGGATAGTTCGTGCGAGCAGGCCTTCAGGACACTGAAGGAGAGACTTACTACAACTCTGATTCTTGCTTTACCGTCAGGTACACAAGACTATGCGGTTTACACAGACGCATCAGGTGATGGTTTGGGAGCAGTGCTGATGCAGAGGGGGCATGTGATTGCCTATGCTTCGAGACAGTTGAGACCGCATGAGCGGAATTACCCACACACGATCTTGAGTTGGCGGTAGTGGTCTTTGCTTTGAAGACCTGGCGTCACTACTTATACGGGGTTAACTTTGAGCTCTTCACAGACCACAAGAGTCTGAAGTACATATTTGATCAGAAGGAGCTGAACATGAGACAACGCCGATGGTTAGAGCTGCTGAAGGAGTACGATTGCACGATCTCTTACCATCCTGGTAAGGGAAACGTGGTTACAGACGCCCTCAGCAGGAGAGCGCACACGGAGGGTACGATGAATTGGCTATACACTTGGGACTTACTTGCAGCACTGACGGATTGGCATCCGCAGGACACTGCGTCTTCTCCCATCTTCGTACCTCCTAGGTACAACAACCTTTGGGACCGTATAGTGTCAGGTCAGCAGATAGACCCGTGGATTCGCGACAGATACATGCGGGCAGTGAAGGACGAGTTTGACGATTTTGTTGTTGCAGAGTCTATTCTGTGGAAGGCAGGTCGGGTAGTGGTTCCCAACGATGAGCAGCTACAAAGAGACATACTTTATGAGGCGCATTGTTCGCATCTTTCCATTCATCCCGACAGTACGAAGATGTACCACGATCTTCGCCGACATTTCTGGTGGGACGGGATGAAGAGGGACGTAGCTGGGCATGTCAACAGGTGTTTAACTTGCCAGATGGTGAAGGCAGAGCATAGACGACCACCTGGATTACTGCAGCCTCTCCTTGATCCTGAGTGGAAGTGGGAGAGCATTTCGATGGACTTTGTTACAGGATTGTCAAGGACACCGGGAGGCCATGATTCCATTTGGGTCATTGTTGATAGGTTGACGAAGTCAGCCCATTTTATACCTGTTAGCATGACTTATACACCTTCTCAGTTGGCCAGATTGTACATACAACACATTGTGAGGTTACTTGGCATACCCCGAGAGGTAGTGTCTGACATAGACTCGAGGTTCAATTCCCATTACTGGCAACAGTTCATGTCAGCTTTACAGACCGAGCTGAAGATGAGTTCAGCGTATCACCCTCAGACGGACGGACAGAGCGAGCGTACGATACAGACCTTGGAGGATCTTTTACGTGCCTGTTCTCTAGAATGGAAGGGATCCTGGAAGGACCATTTACCTCTTGTTGAGTTCACTTATAACAACATCCATCATTCGAGCATCGGCATGGCGCCATTCGAGGCTCTTTACGGGCGGAGATGCCTTACGCCAATCAGTTGGCGCGAGGTAGGCGATCATGCGTTGTATACCGTGGATCTCTTGGAGGAGACTGCGAGGGTTGTTGACTTGGTGAGGAGAAAGCTCTTGACGGCACAGAGTCGCCAGAAGAGCTACGCAGATCGACGACGCCGACACTTGGAGTTTCAGGTTGGGGATTTTGTGTTCCTGCGTGTATCACCCATGAAGGGGATACAACGGTTCGAAGTTCGTGGCAAGCTGGCACCACGTTTTGTTAGACCATTTGAGTTACTTTCACGTGTCGGGAAGGTGGCGTACAGACTGGCACTTCCCCCACGTTTGGTGGCTATACACGACATATTCCATGTGTCGAACTTGAGGAAGTATGTGCACGATCCTCAGCACATCATCAGCAATGAGAGCCTTGACATAGAGCCAGAGTTGACATACGAGGAGGAGCCAGTGCAGATACTTGATTTTGCTGTCAGGAGGCTTCGGAACAAGGAGATTCCCTTGGTCAAGATCCTATGGCACCGATAGGGTGTTGAGGAGGCGACATGGAAGACCGAAGCAGCTATGCGAGAGAGATACCCGTGACTCTTCTCAGGTACTTTCGCAGTTTAGTTTATCAGTTCTCTGTATGGCAAATCATTTCACTTTCTGGGTAAAAACTTTCTTTGAGTTTTTTATGGGTTAAAAACCTTTTGAGGTTTTTATGGCAGACCGACGAACCCAACTTAGAAGTGGAGTCTCAAGGACGAGACTCTCTTTGAGGTTTTTATGATTGTAACATCCTTAAATCCTAATGACTAATCAAGCTAAGATGGTGAATCATTAGTGAGCTTGATGGAAATTAGAGATGCCATTTGTGGCTAAGTAAAATTAGAGACTAAGTAAGGTTTAGTAGTCAATTATGGATTACTATTCATGGGTGGGCCTTGGTTGCAATTTGGAGGAGTTGGTGGAGTTTATGTTGCAATTTTTCCAAGGTTATAACCCCCCATAGGCGTCACCCCTTCACCTCCACTTCATCTTCTTCCTCTTGAAATCTTGGAGCTCTTTTCTCCATGGCCGAAATTACCATGGATCTCCATCTTCTTTTTTAGTTTTCTCCCTCATTTCTCCACCAAAATTCGAGTTCTTGGGCTCAAATCAAAGCCAGGAAGGAGAGGATCTTGGATCTTACATTTCATGTAAGATCAAGGGCCAAAGAAGAGGAGGAATCCAAGCTTGAAGCTCAAGGTGTGGACAACCCAATATTTTTCTTGGAGAGTTCTTCTTCAAGCTTTTGAAAGCTTGATTTGAGGTACAAATTAAACCTTTCTCTTGCTGCCATTTGTAGAGTTTTTACCACCTATATTCCAAATCTAAGATCAAGTGTTTGTTTTGGGGATTTTGGTTGTAAAAATTTGAGAAAATGGGGCTTAGAGTGGACGGTTTTACTTGGTGTCCAGATCTGGTTGTTTTCTTTTTAATCCAAGTTAGACATGTATTTCTTGATCTTTCTTGGGTTTTCTTGGGTAGATTCATATATTGATTAATACTCCATTAAGTTAGTCTTAAATACATGGGCTTAGATACGAAATTGCATGTAATTATAACATCTTAAAGAGACTATATCTATGGACGGGTATACTGAAATTTCAGATTTTGTTGTTGTTGATTGTTGGCCAATAGCTTACATGATTTGGGTGTCTTCTTTAAGTTCCCTTGAGTATATTTGCTTACTGATATGACCTAACTAAATTGGCCTATGATTCTTGACTTTTAAAATTGGAAATTTAGGTGATTTAGAAATGTTTTGGTTGATGAAATATACATGTAACTGAATGTGTCCAGATCTGTCCAAGCATTTTTAAATTATAGTTTAAGATGCATTTGAGGAGTTTCTTCATGCCTCCTTGAGTGTAATCAGTTGTTAATATATACTCTTTCATGTTGACCTTTAATCCATGGGTTTGGTTTAGAAAAATGAGGAGTTTTTGAGGAGTTATTGACCATCTATATCATACTTGCCACTGAATGTTCATATTTGAGATTGTGGCATTAGGACTAAATACACACAAAACTTTGAAAATATCCTTAGATAACCTTTGGTGGAATTGATTATAGATATATAGGGAATTTAATACACATGAAATCCATGCAATTGGATTAGTTTCGATGAGGATTTTGAGATAGATTTGGTGGCTGTCCATGAACAAAACTGTGATAAAAATTTCATTGTAGAGTGCATGATTAATCAAACTTTTTGGCATCCTTTAATAAGTTTTAAAAACCCCAAGTCCCCATATTTCCCTATATTGAAATGGGAAATCAATTAGTGATTTAATTCCAGTCAGGAGAGGGATTAAGATAGGATAAATTTCCTTATGTTTGCAGTCATATGCTTATTATACACATAGGTCTATGAGTGGAATAGATACATGATTGGAAGCATGGGATGCTCTCTAACAGACCCCTTTAAATGTTAGACCTTAAAGTAAATTAAACACCTAAATAGTGTCTTTAAAGTCATGAAGTTGGGTGTGAACATAAAAGGACTAGATGCCTTGGATTATTATGAAGTATACACACACAATGACAATGTTTTGGGTGATCAAAAAGTGAATAGGGTAAACCTCTATTAGTAATCATTTTAAAGCATGCCTTAGGATAATTGCTACTTATAAAGGTGGGCTTGAAACATCTATTATGAAATTTAGAGATTTGGGGGATGATCTTAAGGATACATACATATATATATATGTAGTTACTATACAGGAAAACAAGACAATATGAACTTGCCATGAAGCAAGTCTTCCTCTAAGGAGTAGCCCGATCCTTGTAGGTTTTTCTGAATCTTTTGGGACGTAGGAAAGAAAGAAGTTTCCGATAAGATAGCCAAGATCATATGATTGATGTTCTTGAGTAGGAAATAGAGAGAGACTATCGTATCAGGTCTGTATCATCGACCTTGGATCAATTGAGGTTCTATAGAACAAGTTCGGTCTAGGCCGATAACTTGTAGATGTGAAACAAATCAAAGAAACTATAGATGCTTAGGGTGTAACATGAAAAATAAAGAAATGGTGATGTCGCATATGATCAGTCATGGAGAATGGTGCTCCGACTGTGCAGGGCGCGGTGACCCTCACCTGAGCAGGAGATGAGGTCGCTCAGGCTTGAGGTAGCGGGACATTGAGAGCATGGGTCTAGGATCCCAGTCTTTTTACGTGTTTTCTTCGAGCCGGCTCGATTTTACGCTTCGTTGGGATCCACGAGTTGTCTAGAGCCACTTCCGCTGACCCTTGGTTTTTCTTTGAGAGCCTAGGTTGGGGGTTCTCTGCGGTTAGTTACGAGCTCGTCTGGTTTTTTACTTAGCTTTTCTCTTTCGGGAGTTGAGCAGCGAGAGAGGAAGTCGGGTCCGGTAGGCTTACCTCTTCTCTTTCCTGCCTCCAGTGGCGTAGTAGTCGTACTACCACTGCCTTTCCCTTGGACCACACTTCCACTGGGATTGGCGAGAGCAGACGAATCCTTTGGGGGTTTCCTCACCGCTATAATTATTTCTCTTCCATCAGGTTGTGCTCTGGTGATGGGATTGTGATTAAAATACTTGTGACATTTCACCATTTGCCCAGTTAAGATGAAGTTTCATCAGTAGACATTGATGTCCCATAAATACCTTTCCACTATGTCGTGCACTGGTGATGGGGTAGTGGCCAGTAGACATCAATGTCACCATTTGTACCTTTCCGCCATGTCGTGCACTGGTGATGGGGTAGTGGTTAGCAGACACTGATGACTTCATTATTACCTTTCCACCATGTCGTGCACTGGTTATGGGGTAGTGGGTATCAGACACTAAAAACTTCATCAATACCTTTCCGCCAGGTTTATGACCCTCGTGATAGGGTAAGAGATATGTGATCTTTAGACTTTTCAGCTACGAGACTAGTGATGACGGTACCGTTAGTCGAGACTAATGAGGATGAATGTTGAGAGAGAGTTGTGAGTACATTACACCTTCGGGAGCGAGCTATCACATGTCGACCGAGGATCAATGTGAGTTGAGAGAACAAGCTAGAAGGAGTGTTGGGAACTTAGTTAGGATGCAAGACACCATCGCATGCCTACGGAGGCACCCCAACCCTGAGGCGTACACCATACCTCAGAGTCATAGTGTGAGGTTCAACCTGGACTTGAAGCCCTACCCGGATATCGAGGTCCTAACTGGACCAAGAACCATAGACTTACTTTCTAGGCTTGAGTTGTTGTTTGGTTAGTTCCATTGATCGAGGGAGACACAGTGTGGTAGTGAGCGAGTGTGTTCTGTTAGACTTCTAAAAGCAAGTAAATAATTTAAAAGAATTAATTAACCCACTTTTACTTGCTAGCTTCTTTTGTCCACTACAGTTACCTTACTGTTTTTCTAGCTGTGCTAGTCTTTGCTTACTACTTTCCTTAGTAGAACTGTGTAGAATTTGTACTCGACAACTTTGTGACAGATACTTGCTTGTCCTTTTTTCTACTATGGCAGGCAAGGGCCCAGCGACCGAGTAGCCGACATAGTTTGGGCTGCCTGTTGTTCTTTTGGTGCCGACACTTACAGAGCAGGTATATTCTTTTGGAGCTCATTAGACAGTTGTTTGTTGTGTTCTCCTCTGTAGTGTTATATTTTGGGACACATACATGTATATTGAAGGTTGCGAAACTTCAGCATGTATATGAATGAAATGAAATATGAATGGATATGTTGTCGTCTCAGCTTCTGGTACACTACTTACTTCCGCTTTTAGTTTTCTTATGGTTGCTTTCTTAGCCAAATTTAAATCTGTAAATGTCATGCTTTAAAAGCGAAAAAAATTTCCCCAGGTTCTCATAATCATGAGATTAACTCTAAGCTTGTTAAGTGTGCAAATGACGTGTTTGACGGGTAACCTAAGGTCATCGGGAGGACGGGTCGCGACAAGTTTCTCCTCTTATTGATGGTTTTTCTTATTCTTGGAAGAACTATTTTCCTTCCTTTTCTATAACTATTTATAGAATGGTTATTCCATTCCTTTAAACAATGAGTGCTATTTATTTATTTTCACACTACCTATTCCACAATGACTACCTCTTATTTCACAGTAGACCTGGACAAGAGGTAGGGGGCTCGCCTGCCCAACCTGCTCATGAGACAATTTTGGGCCAGGAGATTTCATGAATGGACCGACCCACTCTTTGGTCCACCCGTCAACTGGGTAGACCATGGACATGTGCCACAAAATCCGATCCGACCTGCACATATAAACATATGGGTTTAAAAATTATATTTTAGATATATTTTATATAATAGATTTTACATGCCAAGTAACACATATTATGGTTACTTAGATTTAGAAATATTAGATGATGCTAACAAATTAATTATCTCTATAAATTAGATTTAAATTTTTTTTAAAAAATATTTTACATTCGAGACCTGGGCCAGGCTTGGGACAGGAGTATGGTCCGTGGACCGACCCGGCCCGAGTCTTGGACGGGGGGTTTTAGAATCCCGACCCAATATTTCTGGTTTAAAGCGCACAAAAAACCAACATTAACTCGTGATAATGAAAAAAACCCCACCTAACACACTGTAAGGGTGGGCTTAGACCCTCTAATCAAACATGCTCTCAAACAACATCCAAAAGAGGACAAGAAACAGATGGTTAAGTTGTGCAGGGAAGAATTAGAAATGAAATGGACGAAATGTGTGTCCGACCGAAATTATGTAGAATCTGCAAGCAACCAGAACATAATAGATTAAGTTGTCCACGCAGAACATAAGCACACTTGCATTTGTAAGGGTAATTTAATTTCATTTTTAATATATCATTTTCCTTACAATTTTATTGTTATTTTTTCATGACATTTGTAATTATTAATGTAGATGGCACAGATGGATAGGCTTCCTGGACCAGTAGATACCTCAGTATTGTATATGCAGAATGACCATCGATCATCACAACCACTAGTTCGGTAAGTACTTTTTATAATTTTTAAAATTTACTAGTTCGGTAATACTGTTTCTCATTTTTTATTCAATATATTTTACAGATTCGATTTGTAGAGCATAATGAGTTACTTAACTCCATTTCTGACAAGAAGAGTAGCGTAGTAGAATGATTAATAGAAGCGTCGGGTTTTTCATGTGTGGTGAACATGAGAAGAGTTCAAATGGATCCATCATTACTGACCAGCTTACTAGAGAGATGGAGACCTGAGACACACACATTTCACCTACGCTTAGGAGAGGCTACTATTACTCTTCAGGATATGGGATTAATTAGTGGTTTAAAGGTTGATGGTCTACCTGTAACTGGTCCGGATTCTCCGCCTGGTGGATGGGATGCAGAGTGCATGAGTTTATTAGGAGTAGTACCCACTCGGATAAAGAGTGGAAAGGTGAAGCTGTCTTGGATACGCGACGTCTTCTTTAAGACAGAACATCCGTTGCAAGGTATTGATGACGAACAACAAGCGACCCGTGTGGTTAGAGCACTCATATTTTATCATATAGGATGTAGTGTACTTGCAGACAGCAGCGGAGATATGGTGCCTCTAAGGTATGCGTTAATGATTGACTGTATTACATTAGTAATTGTTGTTGTATTCTTAGGTTTGATTAATTTTTTAGGTACCTATTACACTTACGTGAACTGCATGAATGTGCTCAACTGGCTTGGGGTGCTGCTGCTTTGGCGCATATGTATTTAGAACTCGATAGGGGTGCAAAGATCGGCACGTCTAGGATATATGGTTTCTTCTCAATTTTACAAGTAAGCAGAGTACCCCTACATGTCTCAATTTGATTTATTTTCATCTTCTAATATTTTTAATTACAGGTTTGGGCATGGGAG
Source organism: Ottelia alismoides (assembly GCA_037367405.1). Classification (NCBI taxonomy): domain Eukaryota; kingdom Viridiplantae; phylum Streptophyta; class Magnoliopsida; order Alismatales; family Hydrocharitaceae; genus Ottelia; species Ottelia alismoides. Next base: position 172,706 of record JAZKJV010009967.1, read on the forward strand.
CATGTACATATTGGACGGCCGATAGTACGTGCTGGTGCTCAGATAACTGGAGGTTCATTAGCGTTGAAGTGGATAGGAGTGCGAAGTTTTAAAGAGAACGTGCATACGGCAACATTAGCATTCTATCGTAACGAGCTCGATACACAAGAACCTCATCAGGTATAAAAACTTTAATACTCATATTAATTTTAAATTATCGTAAACTACAATATCTATTTTTTTACTAAAATACAGATGATTTGGACACCATACGCTGAAGTTGAGATATCACAATTGCATCCTATCTGCAGAAGTGGACAACCTGTATAAATGAGTCGTGTTCCTCTTATTTGTTACGATCTTGTAGTGATGCACCTACCTGATCGTGTGATGCGATAATTTGGGATGCGTCAGCACCTTCCTGTTTCTGTGGAGAGGATAAATGCTATATCTAGACGTAACAAAATCCGAAGTGGGGACATCCTAAATTGGGCTACTATACATCGACAGTACGTGGATCGTTGGGCTGATAGGGAAGCCGCAGTTGTTCATGAGCACCCGGTTTCCGATACCGATCTTTATATGCAATGGTATTGGAATATAACAAGAAGATGGATCCAAACACAGATTCCTCCTCCTGTAGTAGCTTACCGACCACACGGACCAATGGAAAGACGTCTGGTATGTTTAAAAACTCTACTTATTCTACTGAGATTCAAAAAAAATATTTAATATATTTGTAAATGGACTAGGTGGATACGATTATACAAGGAAGAAACAGTATGGAACAACTTAGACGATCAACAGACTTACCTACCGACATGAGGACGACAGTCGAAAATACAATTAGCATGTTCGATGAAACACTCAACATGTTCTCCTTGATGTATCCCTTCCATCAATATGAGCATCAACAATTCATGCCATCACAGGAGCATCATACTTCGGGAGCATCAGGTTTTGTAATTTTTTTCTTACAAATGTAAACTAATTTTTTATCTTAAAATCATGAATTTATAAATTTCTATGTTGTAAATTGTACAGGAAGGGAGTACACGGAATATGGTGGGGAGGGGACGCAACCACCACCGATGTTTGCTAGTTCAGGTTTTAGTTATTTATTTATGTATAGTTAACTCTTATCCATATATCGATTTTTAGACATATAAATACAGCTCCTCATAAAATATAGCAGGACTCGGTGAGCAGGCATTTTTCCAGGGTCAGACAATGGAGGAGTCAATATTTGGCACTCAGGAATGACGTCTGCAGGATATGGCGGGCAAGGGTACTCATCAGGTCATCAAGGACTCGCATCTCAATATGACCAAACTGGATTTGGAGCTTCAGGTAATAAAATGACTAAATTAAATAACTAATTTTTATCTTGTGTATTATTTTCTAAAAGATGAATATCTGATTCTTGCAGGATATGGAGAAGCTTTTAGTCAATCCCAATTTGCAGGATCATCATTTGCTGGTCCTTCGAGTCAGGGATACAACGGTAAGGAAGTTCCACCAATTCAACCAGGATTCGTATCTACAGGTAAAATTGTACTTAATTTATTACATTGCATTTTCCTCTTACTTATTAGGTAATTTATGTGATATATAATGTAATTAACATCTTTCAGGTATGAGCTATATCGAGTATGGCTTTAGAGGATCTCACATCGGTGAAGCCGGATTTAGAGGTTCAGGTATAAATATATTATAGAATATACGAACTCATTTCAATACGTTATGTTTAAATTTTGTGATACTTATAACAATGAAAATGTCTCAATCTTGTAGGACCATCGCTTGTTGGACCTTCGAGTCAATTTGACTGTGGACCCTCTCATCTCATACCGTCTACTCAATACAGTTCAGGAGATTTGCAGTCGCAGATATTTGATAGTGTTCGGCAAATGGAGGTAACTGATTTTGATAGACAGTTGTTTGGTATATCCACGATACCACAACAACGTCCGGAGCTGCCTCGAAGACCTTCTCCTATAGTAAGGATCACTGAGCCTCCTCCATCAGAGCCGCCTTGCCATTCAACCAGTGTACGAACGTCAAGGAACCAGGAATCACAAACAGTCGAACCGCCATGGAAGTCGTCAGCTAGACTGCATGCTCCAGGGCACGTTCCAACGCATTCAGAACAAATGTCCAAACAGAAGAAGAAGACAACACATGAGGAGACTCACAAAAAATTGGGAGATGGAGGGAAAGGAAACGACAAGGGAGGTGGTGCAGGAGGTGGAGGAGGAGGTCTGAAGGGATTTCTGAAGATATGGAAAGTTTAAGTTATTGTAAATTTTTTTCTTATTATTTGTAAACTCATATTTCTTCTCTTATGAATTTAATAAAATACTTGTAATTTTTTTAAATTAATTCATGTCAAGTTGTACCTTGTTGAGTTCACATATATCAATGGTAAATGATGTTGTTCACACTCTCAATTTCTTTATATTTACTACAATATTGTTGACATGTCAATTATAAATATTCTAAGTATGTATCAATAATGAAGAATATACTAAAAAAATAAAGATATACTTAACATTTTATAATAACGTTATCGGGAAGAAGATGAGAGCACGAAGCTCTACTGATAGATTAAAAATAGTGTGATGAAGGATTATATTGATAGCTTATTAAATTTATTTTATTTTTTAAATTTATTTATGTAATTCCTCAAATGTACTCAAATGAACATAAATATAATTGTATAATAATATTTTGTAAAATTATTTACATAATTCCTCAAAATATTTTTAAATTATTCATATCTAATGAAGATAAAAATAATTTGTAATCTCCGGCAGTACTGAAATTGAATAACATTATTAAAGGGATTTGTTTTGTAAAATGCCCATCCCAAATCGGCACCTCAGGTGCCGATTTGGCGCCTGGGCGCCCCAAATCGGCACCTCAGGTGCCGATAGATACCTATTTTTTTCAATTTTTTCCCTTGATGCTTATTTAATTAATTGCGATTTTTTTAATAATTATTTTAAAAAAGCCCCCACTCTTTCATGGGGTATCGATAACCAATGTATACCCATTTTTTTTATATTGTTGTAACTCGAAAGGAAGGGATTTCAAAGATGCTTAACGTGGCATTGAAGGGCCCACCTATTTTGATGTCAAAGATGTTTAACGTATGGCACATAGAAAGAAGAAGAAAAATACAGAATGATTAAAAAAAAGGGGTCCAAGTCCAAGACGCACATTGCGTGAAATATTAGCGGTCAAGAGAGCATGATACCCACCCAACCCACCAAACCGTGCTCTGTGATCGCGTGCAGATCCCGTGAACTTGCTCACACGCCCCCCTTCCGCGGTGCGGTTACCCCCCCGGAAACCCTCAAACCCCCCGTTCGGATCAACCGTTCCGTGTCTTTGACTTCCCCCTCCCTCCCAACGGCTCAACGACTGGGGAGGGAAGAATATCGGAAGTCACCTTGGAGTTTGGGTTGGTCAGGCTTTGGGACATGCAACAACGTTTTCTTATATTAAATCAATGCCAATCTCACTTTGGCTAATATAGACACTCATTTTTTTTCTAAAAAAAGTAAATACCAAAACTTGGTCTTCTATGCAAATGATCCATTACGCAACCACCCCACTATTTAATTGGATTGATTTTTTTTAAAAGAATATTTGGTTCAATGTCTTGTGAATATAAAACTAACTCATGGTTGAACCTTGGATTTTTTGCTTCTTGTGCTTTAGAATTCTAGATATCTAATTAATAACATGGATAGGAAGGGGAAGACATATCTTGTTCGACGTGGCACATAATTCGTAAGAGTAGAGGAAGATATTTCCAAGCTTGGTGGTTTTGAGCTAGTATTAGAAGACTCATAAGGACTCGTCCACATTCAAGATGTTGCAAACATGGAAATCACCGAGGATGCCTAAGGAAGGCTTCCTCTTGGGGTACTTGTCGAAGTTTGTCTTGAGCATGTGATGGACGTTGAGGGGTTGACCACGATGGTGATATAGAGTATGCGAAGGTGTGTCGTTCACTTCCATTAGAGGAGGGTTAGCTAGTCATAATGGTTCCCAATCTCCTAGGACCAAGGAGATGTTGCGAAGGCATATCATGCATTGTAGTTGCACCATGGTGACCTCATCCTTAGGAGGAAGGACACAATGGAGATGGAGGGGTCCAGTAGCATGGCACTTGTGGAGAGAGCGAGAGAGAGCTTCCTAAGAGTGAGGGAGTTGCAAGAAACTCCTTCTAGGATCACCGTAGCACCTCGCTTTGTGCTACTGGACAAAATCCCCTACAAGTGATTCGATGGGCACGAGCCCCGAGCAAATCAAGATCATTTAATACATTGACGACATGATATTTTCGAGAGACTCAATTAACCACTCAACCATATAAGAAAAGAACGATAATAATTCTCATTCATATAAAATGATGACAATGCAAACACAAAAATTCCGCTTCTATTTTAAGTGTCCAAATGCAAAATAGTAAGACATTCAAACATGTGGCCTTCTGAATTGAAATAAAAACACATACATGAAAAGGAAAACTATTTATAGAATTAAAAGAAAACAAAATACATGCCGAACATCTTCTTGCTCACACTCCTACTTGGCACGTAAAGTACAAGACAATTGATGCCCTCACTAACCACATGCTTACCTAAAAAGGGTCACAAGGAAAGAATGAGCTTAACGAGCTCGATAGATTAAAACATATCGTCAAGATGAGTGTACAAAAGCTAAACACATATACATGAGCAATAAAAGATGTAAAAATTTCACAATACCCATATTTGCTCTCCCACTATCCTAAGGCTTGTAGTAGAATTATTCTAGATTTCTTACAACTACACTAGAGTAAAGTCTAGTGCTTATACACCTCATCTCAACATAAGCAAAAAAATATTACTCACAATTAGAGAAACCAACATATAAAATATTGACGTCAAATCTATCCTAAAAAAAACGCTAGGGCATGCAAATATAAGTTAACACACAATTAACTATATCACACTTTTTTCATTAATTTTATGTCATGCATTTTTACATACAATTGGGTCGGGCATTATTACCCAACTAGGTCATGCATTGCAATATTACATGTATGTTATGCAATTCTATATTAAATTCATATAATCATACATTAGGAGAATCAAACATTTTGCTTGGCTACATTGCATTATAGTTTTTGATTTTTTTAACATTAACCCCTCCTTAGGTCTTTAATAATGCAAAGGAAAAGCGAAGTTTGATCCTTTAACTAAAGGGATTTTATCCCACTTCTCCAAAAAATTTACTTCACATGGGTATAAGACTACTAAGGTAAAGGTCATGGACTAAAGTGTATTTTAATCTCATGTTATATCTCTAGTCTCTTGGCATGCTCAAATATATCATTGCATCATATGCCACACGCAATGTATTCATTTTCATTCCTCCCCAGTCACAATACACTCGAACAAGGCGCTCGAGATTCACGTGGCCCTAAGGATTATCATCTTTAAATTAATCTAAGCAAAATTGCATCACATAACAACCCTCTTTTCATTCAAAATATAACAATATTTCACAACGTATTATCAGGCATATAGTATGTAAAGCTACTTATCACATTTGTATTAAAGGACAATATGCTAATTCTATATTCTAAATCGCATAACAATGCTTAATTATCCAAACTACAATGTAATAAAAAACCATTTGAAATTCAGCAATGAAATGAAATAATAAAAGAACATCACACTGGTAAACTTTTGTAAGACACACACATGCAATCTTTAGACCACAGCAAGCAATAACATCTATCATATAATAATGCACATGCTTTTGAAATGGAAGGATACAAAAGGAAATATCCAAAACATGCATATAATAATAAGGTTAAATATGATAAAAAAGCATCAAGGGAAAAAATTGGAGCAAGCTCCACAGTTCATACATGTGAAGTACATAAGGATTAGATTGTAACTGCGCGATTTTACAGAGGTACACATGTGAATATCCCAATCCCCCTTTGTTTTTTCTTGAAAGATTCGTCAAATCCTCTGATTTTGCCAGGACACAATCACAAAATTTCCCGCATCAAATTCCGGCCTGGTTGCAACGACTCTCTTGTTCAAACTCCACATCAGCTCTCAGGGTAATCTCACCTTCGGGTGCCCACATCCTCCGAACCCCAACCCACACGCAACTCGTTCGCCCCCTTCCAAGTTCCAACCCCGTCCTCCAAGCCCCCAACCCTAACCCTAATCCGGACTGCAACCCACCTCGCCGCCCCTCCCAAATCGACCCCATCCGACCCAATCCGGTTCGTCCCACCATGCATCCCCCGACGGCCACCTTCCCCCCTCCCTCCTCCGCCGCCGTTCCCGCCGACGACGACGACTTCGACGACGACGAGGATGACGACGACATGGACATGTACGACGATGAGGATCCCCCCTCCTCCACCATCGCCTCCGCACCTCCGCCGGTGGCCGACCCCACCTCCTCCCCTTCCTCCTCCACCGACGACGACGACCGCCTCCTCCCCTCCAACGGCGCCTCCGCCGCCCCTCCGACCCCCTCCGCCCCCGTCCTATCCCTCGCCGCCACCCCGGAGACGAAGCGCCCGAGGATCGACGACGAGGCGCGCCGGTCCTTCAGCTCCATCGAGGAGCGGCGCCTCTTCCAGCGGCTGTGGACGGACGAGGACGAGATCGTGATCCTCCAGGGCTTCTACGAGTTCACCTCCCAGCGGGGCACCACCCACCACGCGCACCAGCACGACACGGGACCCTTCTACGAGCAGATCAGGCGGCGGCTTCAGCTCGACTTCAGCAAGAACCAGCTTGTGGAGAAGATCCGCCGGCTCAAGAAGAAGTACCGCAACGTTGTCACGCGCATGGCCTCCGCCAGGGACTTCGCATTCAAGAGCCCCCACGAGAAGGCCCTCTACGACATCGCCTCCAAGATCTGGAGCGCCGGCGTCGGCAAGAAAGGCTTCGATCATGACGATGACGACCTCAACGATATCGAGCCGCAACAGGCCCTCGACCTCATGCGCGGGAGACGCGGCGTCAAGCGCCCCTCAACCCCCATCATCACGGTTGAGTCAGTCCCAGTCGAAGTCAAAGCCTTGCCGGCTATCCCTGTCAGCGTGACCCCGCCCGTGCCAGTTGTCACGAAGACAGAAGCGGATGCCCCCGTGAATTCTGTTGTTGAGGAGACTGTCAAGAACTGCTTCTCGCCGCTGGTCAAGGACCTCGTGCAATATGTAATTGGTGGTGCGGGGAATGGCGGGATGCTGAATGGATCATTGATGAATGCGGGTTTGATGTCACTGGGGTTCTCTGGGAGCTTGACGGGGTTAGGGGTGAAGGATGCAGCACTGGATGAGAGGTGGAGGAAACAACAGATTCTGGAGCTGGAGGTTTATTCCAAGCGTTTGGATCTCGTGCAGGAGTTGATCAAGGTGAAGCTGGACGAGCTGCGGTCTTTAGGATGACATAGGGAGGAGGGTATAATCTTGCGGTCCTTGTATAATTTTAGTGCTATTTTATGGTCTTCTTAATTTTATAGATAGCTTGGAGGGTGGCTTTCCTGATGGTTTTATGTGGATTTCAGTGCCCGAGTTTATGCTCTCGTGATTATCCTGTTTGCTGGTTCCCTCTTGATTCAATCCCATGATTTTGGCAATTCTTTGAGAGATGGCAAAGATTACTGGATAAATGGAGGGTATTTAATGGGGGCATGGAAGTATTACATTTTTATGTAAATGGGGAATATTGTGATTGCTGACAGCTCAACCTTTTACTGGTGTGACTGTTGTAGATATTTGAGATAGATTTGAATTCTTGTTACATTTTATGCAGATTGCTAACCCGGTCCTATTCATGTAATGTTTTTCTTATTGAATGCTATATCCTCCTATGTTCGCATCGTCTGTGATATTTGGTTTGTTGGACTCCAAACAGTTTCTCCCTGTATGGGTCCAACCCCAAATCCTAGTACGGAAAAACCGTTGCAACTTATTGGGTCTAAAACCCAACTGTGTCAAAAACTATGAACCGATGCTTAAGGTGATGTTTAAAGGATGTTTTCCTTGATACTTGCATACCATATCTAAATTTAGCGATCCATGCTGGACTATTTTTAACATGTTCCTGTCGTTGGTGGACTTTTTTTTATGATGTCACAGTCATTAAGTGGTTCAAGGACAGCATTTCATGATATTTGCAAAATAGATGCCGCTTACTCTGAATGATAATCCATCGTCATATTTGCCTTACTGATTAGTTGGGCGGATCTTCTTTTCCAGATATTATGACCTCAGATCTTATACAAGGAAGGTAAAATTTTTTTTCACGACATTATTACCATTTTTCCTGCTTGATCCAATTGTACAAGGAATACTCTTTAGTACTGATGAAAGTTGCATCATAAAAACCATCTTGGAGATAGTGGTCTTCTTTATGTGTCAAATTTTGAGGGTACTAAATATTCTTCTAACTGCAACCTTGCTTAAATTGTTTTTTTTCAGCCATTATTCCTACCATTTTTTTGGAGGAAGAGAACGAATTGCCTTCACTAACAAAGCAGCGCAGTATGCAAAGATAAATGTGAAAATGTTTTATATGATCAGATGGTTTGCTCTTTGTATCGATGTTAGAGAGTAATTTGTGAATCAAAAAGCACACAGAATGAATATGCAGTGATGAAAAGATACAATAATTTATAATTCTTGACATTATAGTGTATCTGTTGCTGTTGACGGATTTTGATCTGTTGCATTGTTAGGAATTAGGGCAAACCTTAAGATTTTGGGTGGTGTTTGGAATAGTTATATTAACTCGAATTGTTTGCACATATTGATTGACTAGACTATTGAGCCAAGCAGATCTTCTGGATCCCCCTTATATTATGTCTGTTTTCCTCTTGAATGATATCTGGATGACCTTGGGTTGGGCAACAGATACAGGAGGAAGCTATGCAACACAAAGTTGAGGTAGATGATATTTCATAATTTAGCAAGTTGATTTTTAACAGATGTTTTCCATGGAGACTTTGAAAATGCCGCCTACTTGGTCCATTGTGTTCATCATGTTTTCTTAATTTGCTTTTATTCAAGATGCAGGTTTCAACAAAGTCCTCGCTGGGTGGAAGAGGCAGGCATTAGGTGCTGGTTGTGCAGAGTCAGGTAGTGGGTGGAAGATGCAGGCGGATTACAATCAGGGTGGAGAAGGTTGCTGTTGGGGATAGAGGATGCTGGTTGGCAGAGGGTGTGAGTTGGGGCAGGCTAGCTTAGACTAGAAGAAAACGGTTGGCAAGGGAAAGAAAATGATAAGGGGCATGAATAGAGAGAAGGAAAAAGAGAAGGGGCGTGAGTGGTGGAAATGAGGCATATTGGTAGATGAGGACGTGGATGGGTGTGAACTGAGCAGATGTTGTCGTGAGGGATGGGGGAGGTGGCCGGCGTGACCAAGGCACATGCTTGGTGAAGGAAACATGTAGGCTGAGGAATTAGTTGGAGGGGAACACATGGACCTGCGAGTTGGTGGAATCAGAGTAGGAGGTGGTGGAGGGGAGGTAAATTGCTGGGGTAGGGGTGGGTAAGAGGAGGATGTGATATGTAAGATGGGTAATTGTGGAATTTCAAAAAGGTAAAAATGTCCTATGGCATAGTGTTTTACTTGGTGTGTATCCGTGATTCCTCCATCTATCAGGTTTTCTTTATTGTCGCATATTCACGATGGCTATTCTCCTATCTTATTTTACAACAATTACACTTTCCCTTGATCCTCTCTTTTATATAGGGGTAAAATCTAGTTATCTATCCCGCCTTATTTCTTGTCACTTATCCGATCAATTATCTAGTACATGTAATTTCGGTGGATCTTTCTTAGGTATTAGTGATACACTATTGACTATGTGGATTCTTGGTATCTAAGAGCACGATAAAGATCATGCAACATTTTCTTGAATCCTTTTATGGCTGGCTTTTGAATTCAGATGAGAAGAGGGTTGTTATAAGAGGTGTGCCTAGATGCGTCTCAATGGTGATATATTTGGTGTCTGTTCTCCTCGTTCTTGCTTTCTCTATGCATTAGATATTCTTTTTTTACAACTGATGTCTAGTCACTCTATCATCTCATGCAGATTTATCAGGTTTGTTTATTATAAAATTCGACCATGAACGTCAAAAAAAAAATTCGACCATGTTAGCAGTTGTTGGATTTTTCATTTACTTCGACTGATCCCGTCCTCCATCTTGACGAGAAATTTCACTTGGCTTTTTTTGCAGCTAGGGGATATCTTAGCACATGAAGCATATTTTCATTCTTATCTCCAACATGACAATGCCAACGTTATGCTTGCTTTTCCATTTTTGTGCTATTTGGAGCGATGGAGCCCTGCCAGTGAATCATGCATATTTTCATGTGGTTGTCCAGGAAATTGAGCTGCTGGTAATAATATACATTTCTTTGCGTGTTTGGTGCTGATGTGATTAGCTTTTTTCACTGAGTTGACAATTAAGTTACATATCATTCTTTTTGGTTTTTTTGTGCTTGGGAGGATGGTGTATTTTGAGTCTATTACCTTTTTACTTTGATTATAGATGAGTGACAAGTCACATTCAGGATGAGATACCTTGGTGTATGTTATTCGGTGATGATATTGTGTGGATTGATGAGACTAGAGATGGAGTAAATGAGAAACTTGAGGTCTGGAGACATGCATTGTGGACTAAAGGATTTCGTATTAGTAGAGTTAAGACTGAAAATATGAAGTGAACTTTTGATGAAGGCAAATTGGTGAAGGAATCGAGGTGAATATTGGTGATGATAACATTTTGAAGAGAGATTCTTTTAGATACTTGGGATCTATTTTGCAACATGATAGGGAAATTGATGGAGATGTTACAAATAGAATAAATGTAGGTTGTCTAAAGTGGAGATGAACCTCTATTGTTTTTTGTTATAAGAAAATTTCTTTTAAAATCAAAGGAAAGTTTTACAAAACAGACGTGAGACCTGCTATCCTCTATGGATCTGAATGCTGGCTTGTGAACCATAGACATGTGTAGAGAATGATAATAACAGAAATTAAAATGCTAAGGTGGATGTGTAGAGAATGACAGTAGCAGAAATGAAAATGCTAAGAGAATGACAGTAGCAGAAATGAAAATGCTAAGAGAATGACGCACAAAGATTAGATTCGGAATGATGCGATAAGAAGGAAAGTTGGTGTAGTTCCAATCGAGGGTAAGATGCAAAAAAATCGCTTAAGGTGGTTTGACCATTTGCAAAGGAGGTCATCTGATGCATTGGTGAGGAGACGCGAGTTTTGGGATGTTGTGCCGGCTAAGGGAGGGTGGGGAAAGCCCAAGATGTGTTGGAATGAGACTATATGAAGGGATCTTAGTTTTTTGGATCTAAGCCCGATAATGACCCAAGATAAATCTAAATCGAGGCAAATAATCCATGTAGCCGACCCTACTTAATGTGGGAAACAACTTTGTTGTTGTTGTTGTTGGGAGGATGGTGTAGTTATTTTTGGATTGGGTAATTATGAGTTTTGAGGATTTTTCTGGAGTAAATAAAGGCTGGTGGGAGATATTTGAACCTGGAGGTGCGGATGAAAGAGATGATTTAGGGCACTAAACACAGATGGCTGTATCTCTTCCTGCTCTATGATAAATCACTCTCAGGTACGTCTCTTCCTTATGAGGAATAGAAAGTCTGGATACATGACAATGAAGACAGTGTTGAAGCAACTGCAGTCTTCTGGGAAAACTGATTTGGTTATATTAGAAGATGAAATTTTCAGCATGATTTTTTTGGGTTTGGGTGATTTTTGTTCTATTCTTTTGTCTGTTTGGTTTGGTTACTGGTTGCAACTCTCCGAAAGATTACCAGCTGTATGCTTTCTACACCTAGACATGCTTCCTTAGCTCAGTACTGTGAGTCTGCCCAGAGGTTTATACAAGAAGAGATTTGGGATGAGATCATGAGATGTCTGGAACCTTAGGAGGCATTTACTGCATATTGTTGTGTGATTATTGTCTATAAAGGACAACAAATGTAAAGATTATTAGGTTGTAGTTCAAAGACAGTTATCATGCATGCTTCCTTGTTTCTTCTCTATTCCTATGTGGTATGTGACCTTGCAGTTGCCAAATATATGTAAAACCACCCTTCCTTTTCTCACTTGAGTTGGGATTCGGCCACATGCATACTTTAAATTATATCTAAATTGGGTCATGTACCTGTTTGATCTAAAAAAGCATAACCTTCTTATTGGTCACCTAATATTTGTTTCGCCTTTCCTGACATTTCTTACAAGGTTCTTCTCTTACCTTCAAATTCGTGTACTACACAGCTTCCTATGCACATTATGAGTAGATTTTCTTACAAGGTTCTTATTGTTTTCTATGTATGTAACCAAGAATCATATTGAGAAATTATTTAGTTTTTCTTTTGTAAGTACGCTTTTATTATGTTGGAATAATGAAACTTTCAGTTTGAAAGTGATTTATGGATTCTTTTGAGAATGATATTTTCTTATACTCATTGATTATCATGCATGATTCGATAACGGTCCGATTGTACGATCTAATGTCACATGCTTTTGTTGGTCAACACGATCCGTTTCATTATAGTACCTCTGTCCTTGAACAAAGAGAATGCAAATTTTACATACAAAGACTTACAAAGGGAACACTGATTTTACAAAGGAGTGCAAAAAATTACAAAGACTTATGCATTTTACTTTCAAAGAATGTTAGCAAATGACATATAGAAATAAATAATATTGCAATATACAATTCATTTTATGAAGGACAATACAAGTTTTACAAAGAGAAATACTTATTTTTACTAAAAGAGTATTGACCGAGAATGTAAAAAAAAAACGTATTGTCGAATTTAAAACCGAATATATATTATACATAAAGTTGCCGGGCTTTACAAATATATCCAGTTTGTTGAGAACATATTTTGAATTTTGATAAATAGAGGACTTAATGACAAAATCCAAAATTTAGAGAACCTAAAATAGCATGTTGGCATTATAAATTGAAACTCAAATTTAAAATGGAAAAGAACGACGAAAATATCATTTTGGATACAATACTGTTAGATTGAGATCAAATGGCTCTCATTGTTGGCTTACCATAGAAGTGGTGAGACTCCACCTCAATTGAAGGGGTCCCTATATATGTTATATATATATATATATATATATATATATATATATATATATATATATATATATATATATATATATAGGATTTTTATCTAATGCGCACAGGGCGCATTTGATGTCCTATGAGCCCAACATATCAGCCGTGCGATCTATCAACTTTCATCCCTTAATTTCAGCATCGTCCAATTTTAATAATAAATGAGTTTCTAAAAATAGTAATCATCTTGATTAGGCATTTGATCGGTTATTCGTAATTCTGTATTGCTTCCGTCGTTCGCGCTCGTCAAAACTCTAGGTTACTGTCGTTCGCGCTCGCCAAATTCTAGATTCTTGTTCTTGGATCGTGTTCTACCATCCATCGCATTCGTGATTTTCTTCCAGCGAAATCAGTCGTCGACAGCAGTTGTCATAAAAAGGTATTGCGTTTGTTTAATAGTTGACGCTATTTGTTAAATTTATTCTTAATATCATTCTCATTAGGTTGCATATATGGATCATTCGAGTGGACAATTTGATGGATCTGAAGAATTTATGGAAAACGAACTCATTGAAGATGATGCAAGAACAAGTGATATCAATGAGTTAAATTTTGAAGAAGGTAATTTTAATATGTTATCAGGTATCTTTTATATGTATTTCAGTAACTTTTGATATTGTATCTGTAAGTTCTTTGTAATAGGTAATTCTTAAAGGCTCGATAGTATATATATATGAACATTCTAGTAACTTTTAATATTGTATCTGTAAGTTCTTTGTAATAGGTAATTCTTAATGAATCGTTAGTAAATATAGCATAAAATTCTAGTAACTTTTTATATTGTATATGTAAGTTTTTTGTAATAGGTAATTCTTAAAGGATCGTTAGTATATATATTAATAGTTTAGTAACTTTTGATATTGAATCTGTAAGTTCCTTGTATTAGGTAATTATCAATGGCTCGTTAGTAAATATATCATAATACTCAACAGTAATTATATTATAAGCGTTGGTAAGAGTAATACATACGATAAGTAATACTGCAATGGTTATCAGTAACTTATATTTATCTCGTAAGCTAATATTCAAATGAAGAATTAAGAGTATGTCTAACAATGATTAATATCAATAATGGTAATATCAAATTAAACATTTACTAACATTAGTAAGTATAGACTCAAGCATTAGTAACTTTAATCGACAAATTTCATTGATTATTCTATCTGAAACTTTAGTAAGTATAGACTCAAGCATTAGTAACTTTGTATATATAAAATAGTAATCCTTTAACATATACAAGTAACTCTTTTGGCATCATGTATAACATTGGTAACTTTATATCAGACATTAGTAACTATATACCAAACTTCTTTAATTTTATATTAGACATTAGTAACATATACAAACATAAACTCTTCCATAATGAAACTTCAGTAAGTATACATTCAAATTAAGCATTTGAAGAATAAACACTGTTTAATCGACAAATTTCATTGATTATTCTATCTGACACTTTAGAAAGTATAGACTCAAGCATTAGTAACTTTGTATATATAAAATAGTAACCCTTTAACATATACAAGTAACTCTTTTGGCAACATGTATAACATTGGTAACTTTATATCAGACATTAGTAACTATATACCATACTTCTTTAATTTTATATCAGACATTAGTAACATATACAAACATAAACTCTCCCATAATGATAAGCAATATGTATTATAAATTTTAGTAATTCTGTAGCATCGAATAGGGAATTTAGGAAATCAGTAACGATGGTATATTATTTATATATATTTATCAGTAACATTTATATGCTGTTGGGATGATGTTAATATCTTTATTTAATGCAATTTGATTGTTGTGTATTTGAATTATTGTTTAAACAAGAATATTTATTTCAATATCTGTAGATCTTGAAGAATTTGAATACTCTAAAGGATTAATGGACGAAGAAACACCTATATCATCTGTAGATCCTTCTATTATTCCTCGAGAGGGTATTTCATTCGCAACTCTTAAGGATTGTGAACTGTTTTATGAAAAGTATGCCACTGAAATTGGATTTAATGTTCGAAAGAGCAGCACGAAGTACTCTTATGATAGGAAAAGTAAAGTCAAGAATATTACTTTCAAAAAATTTGTTTGTTGGAAGGAAGGATTTTATGTTCAAATTCCTAAAAAAAGAAAGATATCTTCAAGTTTGATTCCGGTTGATGAAGAAGCTCAATCAGAAGGAATAGATAGCGAGGGAAGAAGATGTGGAACAAGTCGTTGTGGTTGTAAAGCAAAGTTTTCTGTGAAGTTAAATCCAATCTCAAATCAGTGGGATGTGGTTTCTTTTGTTGAGGAACATAATCATAAACTTGTTTCTCCTAGCAAAAAGAAATACCTAAGACCCAATAGGAGAATTACTAAGGTCACAAAGAATTTGTTACATTCCATGACAGAGGTTAACATTCCTACATCAAAACAAATAGCTTTTTTGGGCAAGCAAGGCGGCCCTTTTGAACGTGTTGGCTCTATAGCAAGGGATATTTATAATTTGAAGAGGGATATGAAGAAAAAAACAGATGGTCATGATGCGGTTATGCTTTTGGAACATCTTGAGTATTGTAAGAGTTTAACACCTGATTTTTTCTACTTGTACAAGAAAGACGATGATTCATCATTAACACATTGCTAGGGCTGCTAATTAAACTGAATCATTCGAGTTCGATTAGGATTCGTTCGATAAAAATTCAAAAAAAGTTCGATTCGAAATCAAATGAACTGAATTTGAATTTGACTTGTGGATTCGATTCCCAAATGAATTGAATCTGAATTAACTTGTATTCGTTCGATAAGAATTCGATTCGATTCGATATTTATATACATACATATATATATGTATGTATCTATATATTTATCTTCACATACATATTTACATACATACATGTAACAACCCCACTCTAGGTCTATTAGGATCCTTTCTAAATATTCTTGTGCCAAGGAATTATAGCATAATTACATCAAAAGATTGTCATGCATTTATTCAAATTCATTTGTAAGTAAATAGATGCAGAAAACAATATAAGAATACGTACTTAAAAAGTTACGACGTTTAATTTACATTGAAAGATTTAGCATTTGCATTATATCTCTAAGCATAACATGTGCAAGCGTCCAAGGATACTCTAAAACCAACTTACTACAGTTATTAAGTGGTTATTTTTAAGCTTATAACTATATATAGGCTCCATTCGTATGATGTATCATGTTCAGACTTCACCGTTTTGATTTTTATACTTCCATAATATACCGACATGGCTTTTCAATGCGTGACATGTATATGCAACATCAAGCACCATTAGTGAGACTCTATCTCTTTCATTTCCCCTTTCTAACTAAGTTCAAGTGGTTTGACTCCGAAATATGTTATGAGTCAAAGATGTGTATCCTTCATTCATCGGTTATACAACAAAACATCTAAGTTCTCGTCTTTACTTCTTATTTTAGCATAATGACAATAGCTTAGATATGAGTTACTTTGTATGAGTAATAATCGATCTTAGCATGCTATTGAGAAATTTTAATGTAAAAAGAGGATTGCAAAGCACTTTAAGTCATCCCAATTTAATGTGTACATGTGTGTATGCATGTATAATATTAGTTAAAGACTAAATATTGAATATAAAAAAGAATAGAAAAATACAAGTTATAAAATCTACTAGAAAAAAATCAAATGTTTAAGATTGTTATTCCAATTTCTCACCCACACATTTATTTTCATGTTCCCACATTACTTATACTGCCTTTTCCATTCTCTTTTTCATTATCTACCAAAGATTTTAACAATCCATGGTAGATTATGGTGGCCTTTCTCCAAGCACATGAAAATGATGGTTTAACTACTTCGAGTACTCAGCATTTGTCGTGGCTCAAAATTTATCTAGATATCTTTCCTCTGCTTTTATGTTTTAATTTTCCATGCATAGCAATCCATGATGATTATCATTGTCAATACGACATTTGTCATCACATGAGTAATATACAAGTTCTTCTCACGACGATGTAAATTGTTCCTTTGTACATCAAAAATTCCCTATATTTCATTTCATGGCTTAGTTTTTCGATATTGAAGATCCCCACACTTAACGAAGAGGTTGTATATTGCTACGTTATTTTTTACCATTCCCATTATTTTAAATAATAATGTTAATTTGTATCAACTTTCTATAAAAGTTTGATCTTATCTTACTTTAACATGCAATGGTAATTATAATGTGTTGAGCTTTTTCGTCAATGATATTTTAACTCTTTGATAACCTTGTATAATTATATTCTATTTATATATTCATTCTTATAGAAAAAAGTATATTTAGATTGTATAAGATATATTTGTAAAAATTAGGTACTTTTTTCCATTGTATTGATTAAATAGTTTTTTCAACTTATCTTAGTGATGTATATTCAAAATTAGAATTACACAATAAAATATTTATATTATATTATTCTTCATATAATATTAGTTATATAAGCTCTAAAACATCAATTTACATTTCAAATTCGAAATAAAATGAATTGAATTTGAATAGTCAAAACTCAAAATGAATTGAATCTGAATTTAAGTAGGCAAATTCGTTTAAAATTCAATTCGAGTTCGGATTCGAAACTTTTATAATGAATTGAATCAGAATCCTGGTGGATTCGAAGGTATTCGATTCGATTAGCACCCCTACACATTGCATGTGGATAGACTCTTATTCTATAGAAGATTACAAATTATTTGGCGATGCAGTTACATTTGATACCACTTATGATACCAACAAGTACAAGCTAATATTTGCTTCCTTTTGTGGCGTGAATAATCACAACAAGACTGTATTCTTCTGCAATGCATTTTTAATGAATGAGTCGAAAGAGTCGTTTGTATGGTTATTCCAGAATTTTTTAGCTGCTCTTAAGGTTGCTCCCAAGTCTATAGTTACTGATCAGTGCCCATCGATTAATGCGGCTATAAGGGAAGTCTTTCCGACTACAAAGCATAGATATTGTGGTTGGCATGTTACAGCCAACATGAAGAAGAGGATTGGTTTAACGAAAAAACTGATGTAACAATCCCTGCTTTGAATAAGATTATATGGGGTGCAGAAAATGAAGAACATTTTGAAACTGAGTGGGGCAGAATAGTGACAGAATGTGATTTAGAAAAGAATAAATAGATAAACGTAATGTATCGTATTATGAGAAAGTGGGTTCCTATATATATGAGAAGCTTCTTTTTCGCCGACATGAATACAACTCAGAGGAGTGAGAGCATGAATTCTTTTTTATCCAACAATGTCAATCAGTTGAATAATCTATACGAGTTCATGACAAGATTCCAAATTGCTGTTGAGAGAATGAGGGAGCAGGTCAACATGATGGACAATGATTTCGAAAATAAAAAGCCGAAGTTGGATACACAGTGGAGTATTGAAAAGCAATTTGCTATGCATTATACAAAGACAATGTTTTACATTGTTAAAAATGAGCTTAAGGAAGGAATTAAATTGAATGTTATTCCACTCCGAATGGATGATGACCTTATAGAATACAGGGTGTATCCCATTGGCAATATTGAAAGCTATAACAGAGTTTCATATCATGCTTACAATAATAAATTCCATTGTGATTGTATGAAAATGGAATCGATGGGTATTCCATGTAGACACATCATCAGTGTGTTAAAACATAAAGATGTGTTAGATGTTGATTCTTCTCTTTTATTGAAAAGATGGAAGAAAGATATCAAGGTTAATGGCTATTATCCTTTATATAGAAAGAGGACAATAGAAGACGACTCTTGTCAATTACGAGTGCTGTCCAATGAACTCATTACTGAAGCCGATGGTAACCAAGAAGTATTTGATTACATTAAGAATGTACTTATAGATGCAACAGAGGCAGTCAAAGTTATTAAAAGCAAAAGTTCTAGTGTTACTGTTGAAGAGCTTGATGACACAATAGCAACATTTGACAAGCCAGTTAGCAATGTGAAAAATCCCAACGTAGCAAGACCTAAAGGTTCCGGAAGAAGTGGCAGACCAAAGGGAAGCACAAATAGATTGAAAACTATTGGTGAAGAAGCTGCTGCTAAGCGTAGACAATGCAAATTATGCAATAAAGTAAATGCTGGACATGATTCACGAAATTGTCCTACCAAGTCTGATGCAAAGCAATAGAGGTACTTCATTTCATTATTATCAATGGATTGTTAATTATGTTGCATTCTAACATGTCAAATATAACTGCGTTTATTGCAACAGATCCATATATATATGCAGATATATTATGGTGTAAGAGAGATAGTTTCTATTCATACTCCATACTGTAAAAGTAAGATTCATTTAGCAAATTTATCATTCATTTATTCATTTATGTGAACATAATTAAGTTTTCTTAATAATATCCTTATACCTATACTTTTTCTCTGCAGATGATATTTCTGAGATATAGGAGATGGCTTTTAAGCATCTGGAAGAGATCAAGGGCTCAAGATGTTATCGATATAATTCATTGTTTAGAAGAATAATTTTTATATAATTTATGTAATCAATTTTATAATTCTGAGCATACATATGTTATGTACTTTGACAGTAGAAATTTGTACTTTTGTAAGATGTAAATGATTACTTGCAAGAATATTAGTAATTCCTGTCTTATGATTGGTAATTTTGGTAGGTTGTAAATGTAACACTTCTTGTTTATATAAGAACAGTAATTACACTACATATGCTTGGTAACACATATCATTTCGTTGGTTAACATTCTTAGCTTGTAAAAGTAAGCAATACGGATCGTAATAGTTGAGAGAAAGACCATTATTTCAAATACTTGCCATCGTTAACTTATATGTAATGTTGTGAGTTCTTTCAGTAAAATTTACCATTTTGTTTAGTAACAATGGTAAGTTGCAAAAGTAAGCAAATCATTTTGTGATAACTGACTGAAGTAGAGCAATATAACAATATCAACAACTCATAACCACAGCCTTTCAAAAATAATATATTCATTAGATTTCTGGTAATATTGAGGAGTCTATTAGTAACATTTACGATTTCGTTAAGTATTATGTTGAAGTTTATCAGTAACATATACCATTTCGTTAAGTAACACATGTAACATTGAGTGATAGACTATTAATTTTACTAATATGTTGAAGTTTATCAATAACATATACCATTTCGTTAAGTAACACATGTAACATTTCGTTAAGTTACACATGTAACATTGAGTGACGGTTGGTAACTTGAAAATGACCAGTAACATTGAGTGATAGACTAGTATTTTTAATAGTAAAGACCAGTAATATGGAGAAGTATTTAAGTAACCTTTACCTTTCGTTAAGTAACACATGTAACATTGAGTGACGGTTGGTAACTTGTAAATGATCAGTAACATTGAGTGATAGACTAGTATTTTTATTAGTAAAGACCAGTAATATGGACAAGTATATCAGTAACATTTACCATTTCGTTTAATAACATTTGTAACATTGTGTGATAGACTAGTAATTAGGTTCTTTTACGAATGTTAAATTGAAAATTAACGAACGATTACCATTTCGTTAAGTAACATTGAGTAATAGACTATTAATTTCATTATTTACGAATGGTAACTTGAAAATTACCATTAACATTGAGTGATAGACTTGTAAATTTAGTAGTAAAGTCCAATAATGTAGAGAAGCATATCAGTAATATATACAATTTCGTTAAGTAACATTTCTAACATTGAGTGATAGACTAGTAGCTCGATTCTTTAATAATGTTGACTTGAAAATTAAAGAATGAATGGATGTCCAGTAACACCTACCATTTCGATAAGTATCATTTGTAGTTTGTTATTTTAAGCAAAATCTTTAGTAATTAATTCCTGAAAGGGAAGTAATTCCTGTACTGGCAATTGGTAATTTGTAAAAGATATTATTACTGGAAGATCATGAAGAAGAATCATTGATTATGAATAGATCAATAGAACAATCTCAAGCAAGTCATATCTAATGTCATGAAACATAATATATTCATTGTCAGTAATTACATAAAGTAATGTTTGTTTTTTTCCTAAGTATACACATCCCATTTCTTACATGTAAAAAAAAATATGACCAAAAAAATCGAAGAGCCTATTTCTTCATTTCTTTTCCCCGCACTTTAGCAGTATAGAAGCAATCTCCGCGCGGAATCTTGGTATATCTTCAATGTTAAACTTTGGCTCCGATCCTTGGCAAATGTACTTCATATACTTCATCACAAAAACACCACAGTCTATCAAATCACTTGGTTGCTTTGGGATTCCTTTTACCATAACCACCGACCAGTTCTCAAGATGTTCGTCAGTGTAAAGAATGAAGTATTCTGCAAGCCAATCAACCTTCAAAAAAAAATAAAGTATGTAGTAATTAAAATTTAATTTCATTCAAACACTTTTACAATGATTGATATGAGTTCAGAGTGTTACCCATTTCTTTACATCCAACCAGTGTTTTTTCATTCCCGTCAATGAATTGTATGAAATGAATTTTTTCGCTTCAAAGTCCGAAACCAGAAAATGCCAATGATTTGCAGTATGAATTACACAAAAAGCCTTCTTTATGTGCACGAATATTGTCTTTGTGCATGTGAATAATTGTTTAAAGGCTCATAATATTCTACAGATGCTTCATTCACAGTCTTCTGGAATAGTTGCTGCATTGTAGTAAAAAGTTAATTTCTTCTAAATTAAATTAGCTAATACATATACATTGTTCATATACAGATCTCTAATATCATTTATGATATTATTAATAATTGTATACTTGAAAGAAATGCAATATTACCATTTGTGCAGTGCTTGCAAAGATGTAAGGAGAATTCAATTCATTCACTCGATGAGTAGTGTATAGGACATCCATGTACATGTCCAAAATCACATCTATCACCATCTTGTTGTACAATAGGTCTTCGATGTGCCTTCCTATGCAAAAGTTATCACCTGGACTGTGGAAAGTAGCTCCAATACTGAGAAAAAATTAATTTGTTAATTAAGAAACAACACTATAAGTTTATTGAAATTAGTAATATTAAAGATTACTTATAATCTTGTACAAACTTACTTGGCAACCAGATCCTTTAAAAATTCATGAATGATATTTTTATCAGCTTCAGAAATCAAATTATATCCGGCATAGTCAATGCGTGTCACATTAAAAACCTACAGATAAATTATTTATAAGAAATTTGAACAGATGTTTCTTAAATCCTAATAAATATTATAAGTTTAATACCTCCAATGCCATATCATGGTTATCTTCTAGCTTGCTAATTTGATCATTATCTTCCACTTGAAACACTTCGTCGCTTTGTTTTTCCACAAGTTTTCCTCTTTTTTTTGAATTTTTTTCTTGACCGGGATCTTTGTTTCATTTGCATCTCCCACCTGTGCTCTTCTAGATTTTACTCTTTTTGATAAACTACTGGGAGTAATGCATTTCCTTCCTCTTCTTCTTTTAGTTCCTTTTATTGTGTCCCTCTCCTGTTCTTGTAAATCCTTCTCAAATCCGAGGTCAAATGAAGGTGAATCATTCTTTGCTTCTAGGTTGCCTTTATCCTTAATTTGATCATTTACATGTTCAGGCTCCTCTTTCTTGTTTGAAGCAATTGATTTTGCAAAGAAATCCTCAAACCATTGCTTTAGAACTGATATTTCGATCTTAAGCTTCTCATTCTCCTTGATTGAAATATCATGTTCATTTTTTATTCTTTGAAATTCCTCTAAGGTTGGTAGTTGTGAAATGATATCCTCCAACTCTCTTATTCTCTTCTCATGTATTTCACAACTACATTCTCCACTTTTCTGTATTTGATCGCTCTTCAAGATTGACGTTGTTGAATCGTCTTCAAGTCGTTTTGTATGGGGAGATACAACACGCAAGGCATATGTATTTGAAATGAAACCCTCATTGATGAAGGTTTCATAATCAAATATAAATTCGTTTGCATCAACCTTGAATATTTCTTTTTCATCATAATCCAAATGAACCACAATCTATAATGGAAAAATAATTTCATTCAGTAAAATAGTTATTACAACTGTCAAGCAAAATTAATATCTTCAACAGAATTTAATTACAATTGAGAAGTTTAACAGTAACATTTAATATTTCGTTGAACAAAATATAAGAGACTATCAGTAACATATACCACTTCTTTAAATAATACTGAGAATTCTAACAGTAACATTTAACATTCGGTAACTTAAAAATCTAAGAATGGATGGAGGTCTGGTAACACAAGCATTGGTATCTTTATCCCATACATTAGTAACTATAGACCCAAGTATTCGTAATTTCATTGAACTAAATAAGTAACCATTTAACATGAACAAGTAACACTATCGGCAAAAGGTTAAATTTATTTAGCACTATCCGTAACATTGTAGTGGATGATAAGTAACACAAGCATTGGTAACCTTATCTCAGACATTAGTAACTATAGACCCAAGCAATGGTAATTTTGTTGAACAAAATCAGTAAGCCTTTAACATGAACAAATAACACTATCGGCAAAAGGTTAAACTTATTCAGCCCTATTCGTAATATTGTAGTGGATAATAAGTAACAAAAGTATTGGTAACTTTATATCAGATATTAGTAACTATAGACCAAGCATTGGTAATTTTGTTAAATCAAATAAGTAATCCTTTAACATGAAATTATATCATTTTTATCAAAAGGTTAAACTGATTTAGCCATATTCATAATATTGTAGTGGATGATAGGTAACATATACCATTTCTTTAAGTAATATTAAGAAGTCTAACATTAAGTTTTAACAATTGTAAAAAAAAGCTCTAAGATTAATAATTACAATATATACGATTTGTAAATTGAAAATGTAGTAATGAATGGAGGTCCACTAAGAACTATCATTTCATTTGTAAGATATAAACTACTCCTTAAGCTTGGTAACTTGTATACTGTAAGTAGAAATGAAAAGATTAGTACGGTCTCCTACTATTTGGATAAGTAATATTTGTAACTTGAAAAATTAAGCAAAAACATCCTTCATAGTTTTCAGTAAGACCAGTAATTCAACTATTTGCTATTGGTAATCTGTAAATGAAAGAATTAATGCATGACATAGAAGAATTGCTTGCTAGTAATTTATACTTCGTATTTTTATATGTTACCTGGTCTTCATCCAAGCATAAGAATTGATCTATTGAAACTTTGAATGGAGTTGCCCATTTCCGTATCCTCGGTAGTAAGTTTTGATTCAATGCTTGCAACGGAATGAGATGTTCTAGCGCCCATGTCTGAAATACAAAGGTAAATTTATTATGATTTATAATTAAATAGAAGAATTTAACAATATCAAAACTTATATATACTTACATATAGACTTGCAGCACATCCAGTGAGGTATCCCACAGTGCATTGACCATCCATACTTGTTCGAATCTTGATTTTCTCAACTATATCGTCCATGCGGTTCATTATCATGTTCCCAACCGCATTAGACCAATTGAAGAAACGAGTGTCTTCAATTAAGTCTATGTAGTTCAATAAAACTCGTGGGAAGCAAAAGTTGGTCTCCGGAAACAAGAAAGTACAAAACATCAAAGAAATTATGCATGTAATGTACATTCTCACAGAATGATCATCTTCGAGGTTACGTAATGAATCGAGAATATCATAAATATTGTGACGATTAAGCGACATGTTTGAAATGAAAATCAGATCCTCTAAGGAACTAGGCCATTCAAAAGAAAACCCCCTTAGGTGAATTGGGAATCCAGATGTCGGTAATACCAATATCAATCGTATGTCATTGTCCGTGAAGGTTACCTCTTTCTCCCCAAATCTAAAAACTCGATTTCCTTGATAATTCTGAATGATAAAATCCAATACTTGATAATTGATATCAAGTTTTGTGATGGAGACAATCCTTGAAAAAGCAGATCTTTCTATCAACTCCCTGTGCCTTCCAGTTAATTTATTGTTTCCGAGATATGTCACGAATTTTTTAATGTAGCAACGGTGCTGCACACAATATCGTGCTGCAAGAAGTTTACATAATTTTCAGTTAATTTTTATCGACTAATTTAAAATTGATAATTTATCAATTCCATAAACATTTACCTGGAACAGTTTCCATGCAAAATTTGGATTTTTTTGTATCTATCTTTGCAACATCCTTCACATTTCATTGATTTTCTTGAGTTACTACATTGTCCAAACATATAATACATGGTATACTGTAAATTATCAAATAATCATGATATAACGGAACATAATAGAATAACTTACTTTTGGTTTGATCAGTAGCTTTCTCACCCTCATTGCCAATGCCTATATCCAAAGTTATAGTTATTTCGTATTTTAAAGAGTAAAAATGGTATAAATGTACATATTTTGTACCAAGTGGGCTTTCTTTTGCTGTAGCTATCACAATGTCCTGCTTTCTCCTCTTGTATGATACTTGATAACCTTTTGATTCCTCCATTTTGAAGATATCTATTGATATAAAAATTAAGAAATATTGGATCAGTAATCTTTGCCACAATATCTGATGTAAAATGACAATACATATTCGTTTGTAACATCCATGATACAATCAGTAAGAATTTTTTATTTATTAGTAACTTGTTACTGTAACATAAGTAATAGGTTTTCTATATGATAGGGTAATTGTAGTAGAATAAATGAATTTGATGAACAGGTAAAGAGTTATAATACTCAAAGATGTTTCATGCATGTCGCAAATATTCAATATTGCTACCGTGATTTGTGTAAAAAGAAATGAAAACCATAATTAGTAACCCTAGCGAAACGCAGATATCGCTCTATAAGCACATACACATATTGATCAAGGAATTGTAATATAGTTTGCAAACAAGTAATTCATAGAAGATTTCATACCGATTAAAGGTTTCTTCTCCAAAACTCCGCTGGCTATTCACCCTTGTCGACCTTCAACAAGGACGAAAGAAGAAGTGTTTCCGCCACCTCCAAACGAGCGACTACTCCAAGAGCGAACTTGAAAAAAAAGTATAACCTAAAAGAGATAAACCCTTGCTTTGGTAACATCGTTAACATGAAATTTTATTTGATATAACTACAATTTAAAAGAAGTAATAATCTTACACTCAACAGTAATTTTATTATAAGCATTGGTAAGAGTAATTCCTACGATAAGTAATTTTGCAATGGTCATCAGTAACTTATATTTATCGCGTAAGCTAATATTCAAATGATGAATTAAGAGTATGTCTAACAAGGATTAATATTAATGATGGTAATATCGAATTAAACATTTACCAACATTAAACTTTGAAGAATAAACACTGTTTAATATAGAAATTTCATTGATTATTAAATCTGAAACGTTAGTAAGTATAGACTCAAGCATTAGTAACTTTGTATATATAAAATAGTAACAATTTAACATATACAAGTAATTCTTTTGGCAATATGTATATCATTGGTAACTTTATATCAGACATTAGTAACTATAGACCAAAGCTTCGGTAATTTTATATCAGACATTAGTAACATATACAAACATATACAAAGTTTGGTAACTTTATATTAGATATTAGTAACTATAGATAAAAGCTTCGATAACTTTATATCAGACATTATTAACATATACAAATTTCATTGATTATTAAATCTGAAACGTTAGTAAGTATAGACTCAAGCATTAGTAACTTTGTATATATAAAATAGTAATAATTTAACATAAAAAAGTAATTCTTTTGGCAACATGTATATCATTGGTAACTTTATATCAGACATTAGTAACTACAGACCAAAGCTTCGGTACTTTTATATCAGACATTAGTAACATATACAAACATATACAAAGTTTGGTAACTTTATATTAGACATTAGTAACTATAGATAAAAGCTTCGATAACTTTATATCAGACATTAGTAACATATACAAACATTGGTAACTTTATATCAGAAATTAGTAACATATACAAACATTGGTAACTTTTTATCAAACACTAGTAACTATATAGCAAAGCTTCTGTATTTTTGTTGAAATAAATCAGTAACACTTTAACATGAACAAGTAACACAATCTTTTAAAAGTAAAACTTATAGCCGCGATTCGTAATATTATAGAAGATGTTCAGTAACTCAAATATATACGAATGGTATTGTCAGAATATGAAATGACATTAGTAACATTACTAACCAAAAATGAATTTCTTAAGAACGAAAGAAACGTTTAGTAATATTTTATGTTGTAGAACAACAAATGCGCAAAAGCATATGAACTAAGGTCTTAAAGCAAGAATATTAAGACGTATTAGCGATAATTCTGAGATAGAAAATACATCTTTAGCAAAGATTAGCATCATCATTAATCTGAGATTGAAATGTTTGCGATTGTGTTATATTTCGGTTGTACTAGATTAGAACAAAATGAGCTAAATTTAAAAAACAATAAAACTTACGTATATCGTCGATGAACTCCAACCCAATATCGCTCTCAAAGAAGAAGTAGGGTTTCTCAGATGGTCGTCCGTAAATCGCCAAGAAAGAAGCCTCGATTGACATTTTTGGTATCAAACATACGTTAATTACTCGTCAAGGAAGGAAACTAAACTCCGAGGATGTCGCGCGCGCTGTTATCAATTTTCTATTTTGGTATTCTCTATTATTTAATTCTGAACCATACTATTAGGATCTAACGATTCTAATCATGGGTTCATTTAGTCTAAAATGTGCACAGTGCTCTCTAGATAAGCCCTATATATATATATGTAACTATGTATGTATCCATGCATGCATGCATATATGTGTTTGCATGTATGCATGCATGCATATATGTGTTTGCATGTATGCATGCATGCATTTATGTGTGTGCATGTATGTATGCATGCATGCATATATGTATTGTAGGTGGGGTCGGACTAAACTATGTGACATATATCTATGTTCAACCAAGTTAGTAAGTGGCTGATGAATCCACATTTCATCATCTTTATTCTATCATTTTGGCCTCAAAAACCCTAGCAAATGCTTGTAAATAGCCTTAAATATATCATCTTAGCATTCATGCATGTGCATCCCATTAGTGTATAAAATACTGTAATTAAAGCCAAAATTATAGAATAAATAAAATAAAAGAAAAAGAATAAAATATTGTAAATATTTTATGACCCGAAACCCCGAGACCTAGGCATCTTGATGAATAGGTCGACAAGGAAGAAAGTAGGGGGAGATAAGGGCTAAATACCTGTTATTTCATTCATTCTTTACTCATTTTGGGACCTATTTTTGATTCCACTTTTTATACATCAAATAAAGAAACTTTATACATGAAAGTTGTAGATAATTTAATAAAGAAAAATACAAAATTTATTTCACTGAAAAATAATGTACAGATAAAAAGTTATAATCTGAATAAAAATCCAGAATCCCAACTTCCCAGACATGTATCTCACAACTGAAAACTCCAAATGCAGCAAACTCATCTTTAATTGTATATAGAATAAAATAAGCTATTTAATGGTGGTGGTTTCACATTTGGAGGAGCTACGGTTTGAAAGTTGAGTTTTGGATCCTCATTGTACAGTTGTACTGATTAAAATATTCAATTTATTATTTATTAATTATTTTTATATTTTTATATTTTTATAATTTTGTAAATATTATGTGTAATGTTTTTGTGTGTTAAAATCAGAAGAAAACTCAAAAGAAATTCAAAATAAAAAATATATACATCATACATAGGTACTATACCTATAAATATACCTATATGATACCTACTTATATTGTATTAAAAATATAAAACATATCAGAAAAATAAAATAAAAATATATTTATGTATATAAAAGTATTTTATGATTTTATATAATACTAAATAAAAATAATAAAATTAAAATACACAAAATAAAAATAAAGGAATACAATGTATTAGATAATATACCTATATAGGGAATAAAAAGTAACTTGTAAAAATATATCTCATAAAAATAAATAAAAATCAGAATAAAATACTACATAAAATAATAAATATTTTTTATTTTATAATCAAAATTTAATTCGTTTATTTTCTATTTTTTATTGAATTTACAATATGATTTTCAAGGGTTTTTCCTGGTTGGTCCACGTGGACCAACCAGGGGGCGGTCTTCGTTGACTCTGGTCAACTGCCTGTCCTCCACCCATGTGCGTCTGTCAGAACGCATTTGACCTCGTTTTGGTCGATTTTTCCAGGACACATCTTGCATCGATTCATGATGGAATCTTCACGACTTTTTCTCCTCGATTATCAGGCTTACTCGGCCAATGTTCATCTCGAGGATCGGATCATTGTGCCGCCCAATACACCTCAATCTTTGGGGCATCTGAATCACTTTGTCAAACCACATAAAACGTCCCCTTGACTTCGATTTGAAAATTGAACCCCTCAATCCATAGGATAGCCCCCAATCTTGTTCCTGAAGCTCGAGGGAGGTGACAGCTCTCTCTGGAGCTCTTCAGATTGGACGGGCAACGCTTGAGGCGGCTCCAGCACCTCCCCCTTCACCGGCGGTCGAGGTACTCCTTCCCTCCGGTCTACACCGTCGAGGCAGCCATTTCATCCCTTCATTTTTTGCGCATTTCATTAGTCTTAGGTGTAGGAACAAAAGCCCTCTAGAAATTTCGGAATCCATCGCGTGAATCGCCCTATTGACCATCCTCGCCGGAGCGCACTTCCGGCCGTACCCCCAGCCACCGTTTCGCGCCACATATCCGCCCTCGCAAGGTCCAGGCAGTTTGCCCTGGACCTTCTAACCATTTTTGCAGGTCAATGGGCTTTGACTAGAGCCTGGAGGCAATTTTGGAGCCTCGCCGGAGCTCACGGGGCCCTATAGCTCCGCCACCTTCTCGCGAGCAGCTCGGCCACCGCCGAGCTCTTTTGAAGCCTCCAGCAGCTAAACGAGACCTCAGGGACCTTCCAGCCGCATTTTGGAGCCAAGAACGTCACCGAAGGAGGAGCAACACCGTGGAGAACATCGGCTCGCCGGAGTTCTTCCGCGGTTCTTGCTCCAGCCCCCGCCGCCGTCGGATCAAGGAGGAGCCCCAGACGCTACAACTGCCGTTGGATCGAGCCCGATCTCCACCGTCGGATCTTCTCGCGAGGATCTAATCCTAGCCGTCCAAGCTGAAGCGTCATCGCGTGTCCAGGGCGTGCCACATGTCAAGTGAACGGCCACGACCGTTCGATCTCCTAAGCGAGGGATTTTTGCAAGTATACCCTCGCGACTTTTGTAATTTCCTTTTAATCCTGAAACTTTACTTATTAGTTTATTTTTTTTAAAATTTGCAAGTAGGCCCTTAGACTTTTCATATTTGCAGTTAGGTCCTCTGCCACGTCATCTCACGTGACCTGTTCACGTGAGGTATGGGCATTTTGCCGAGAGGCCCTAGGCCTTTTATTTATTTCGTTTTAGTACGTTAAGTTCTGTATTAAGTATTAACTTTTTGGAAAAATTGCATGTAAGCCCCCAGGTGTTTTTGAAATTACTTTTGGGTCCCTACCAGGCGCGTGCAAGTCACGCGCCCTGGAGGGTATTTTGCGCCGACACCCTTGCGGGTTTGCTTATTTGTATTTGGTCCATAAATTTGAATATTAAGAGTTAAATTTTGTGGAAAATTGCTTGTATGCCCCTGGACTTCTTTGAATTTGCATATATACCCCTGCCAGGCTGTGATATTTTTTGTGTGCTTGTCTGAATTATTTGGAGCATCATTCCAATTCGAAAAATTCTCAAAAATTCAAGTTAAGCTCCTGTGTGCTTGTTCTTTAACGCCATATTTTTAGTTTTTGATTTTATTGCATTTTTATATTTATTAAAAATCAAAAACTTGCTTTTTGCCTACTGTCTAGCTTAGAAAATACCAAAAAAATATTAAAATACCTTAACAAATTCCAAAAAAAATCCCTACTGTGTATTTCAACCTATTTTAGTGTCAGTCCAAAAACCACTAAAAATCTCAAAAGAAAAACCTTAAAAACTTGAAAATACCTAAAAACTTCAAAAAAATCTTAAAAATTATAGAAAACTCCAAAAATTGCATTCTATATTTTATTATCTTTATTTGAAATATAGTTTGGGAAAATTTTGTGGCTGTTTGATATTTTTAATTCCCATTTTACCCCCAGCAAGTAGCTAATTCACTGTTTTGCTTTATTTTAGTGTTTAAAAATACCATAAATATTTTGAAAAATACCCAAAAATCATAAAAACAGTAGAAAATTATAAAAATACCAAAAAGATTTTATTTCTGAATTTTTGGCTATTTTTGCATATTTTTATAAATATTGTAGCACCTCTTTTGTTACCTTGTTTATATATTCCAATATTAAAAAAAAGAAAAAAATATAAAATATAAAATTATAAAAATTAGAAAATTAAAAATCAAATATAAAATTAAAAATTCAAATAAAAAATATAAAAAATATAAATTTAAAACCCACAAAAATCCTTGCATTGCATAGTGTAGACAACACTTCACACTCACTCACACACATTAGTTTGATCTACCCTGTTTGCTCCCTGTGTTCGAACTCTCTACGTACTTGCTTGCTATACACCATTTATGTAGAGTTAAAAATAAATTTTAACTTCACATTTATTTCTTATTGCTTGATCTGTAGTGTGGGTTAATTGTTGATTAATTAGGGATTTTTAGCGGTCACCGCAGCGACCCTTGTGTTCCCGCTTTGTGTGGAATACACGACCCTAGAAATTCCTAGTTATCAGATGGCGCCGTTGCCGGGGAGCAACAACGAGTAGTTCATTATTTTGTTTGATTGTGTTGTTTGTCCACCATTGCTTCATTTTATCTCTCTTGCATTTTTTGATATATCTTGTTGAGCTTTTCTGACTACTCTTTTTCTTGTCTTCTTGCGAGGGACCGCGGAGCGAAGTGGATCGCCTAGGGGATCCGAAGCAACCACGTGAGGCGGAGCCGGCTTTTCTTAAGCCAAGCTGGCAGGAGAGAGAAGAAGGAGTGAGAGAGTGCTTAGATTAGCTTGCATTTTCTTTTTGTGAGAGAGTGATTCATAATTTTTAATAATACAGGGACTTGGACACTCAGACTACCGGGCCTGATTTTCGGGTGTTTGCTCACCCGAGGGCTCACCGCGGTTTTCATCGCGTTTTTCGATTGTCATTTTCCGATTTTGTTTTCATTTTCATTTCTTTTGTGGATTGAGCCCTTAGCTTTAGGCTTGCTTGTTCGGTTAGATTAGGTCCAAACACACTAATAACCTTTGCATGTTCCTATAGATCGTATTTGGACTTAGTTTAACTAAACAGTTAGTCATTAGTCTTCGATCCGCACGCCGCGAGCTCATCCCGCCAAGCGCTTCTCCTAAACTCGATGTGTCGAGAGAAGGAGAGGTGATCCTAGACTGGACCTTAGGGTTGGAGATTAGTGATTAGCTTGTAGTTCTTCACGCTAGCAGTTGCCTATCTTTGGACGATTTCCGCACTGCATATCGGCATGTAGTTAAGTTTATAAATTTCTACTTTGCATCCCGCATGGAGAGAGCTGGGATTCGCTATAAGTCTTCTTACTTTGCATCCATCATTTAGGAACAAAGGTGAGATTTCCACCTTGGTGTCGACTTGCATTGGCTTTTCCGACTCTATTCTCCCTCTGTTTTTGGACAAAGTAGGATCAAAGAAAATACAAAAATCATTAGGCGCTTGTTTGAA
The DNA here is from genome assembly GCA_037367405.1 of Ottelia alismoides. Lineage (NCBI taxonomy): Eukaryota > Viridiplantae > Streptophyta > Magnoliopsida > Alismatales > Hydrocharitaceae > Ottelia > Ottelia alismoides. The sequence goes on from JAZKJV010009967.1 coordinate 205,581, forward strand.
TTTACTCAAAAGAAGCGATAACTCCAAAAAATTAAAAAAGGGACTGCTAAGAAAACCTTGACCAAAAATAAAATTGGTAATTGGATTCATTGATTAGGGAGAGTAACACCCTCACTTGTATTCAGGTTGCATGGGAATGTCTCCTTCCAAGTGAGCAGAGTGCTTCGTAAGGATTAGAGCCCAAATCCCAGCTTGTGGTTGCCTTGTGTATCGCCTGGATTACTGAAGTATTGGCACTATCGTACATAGGCGAGTAGGGCTTGGTCGCCATTGGTGACTCACTATTGTGTGAGCACCAACCTTGTCCGAAGTACCGAGCATAGGCCGCGCCTTCACGGGCGTGTCTGTCTCACCGCCTGCGTCCGAGTAGGATCTTGCACGCTCACGGGTGATTCCGTTGCGAGCGAGATCCGAAGTATCGGTTTCGCCTATTGGCTTCCTCTCTCTTATTCTTTGGCTGAGTAGGGATCCGGGAAGGGTTACAAGGACCTTAAAAAGCGCAAGCTACATGTTACATAGGAGGAGGACAAGTACGATAATACTTTTCCGGCAGTACTCTCTCTCCTTTAGGCGTAGCGCTCTAAGGACTCGTGATAAGGTTAATTCCTGAATTGCAAGCTAAAACTGACAAGATAAAAGCCGAACCTTCACGGCTTCATGTGTTGAGTTGGTGAACTCACCCCTGTTTTGTGTTTGATTGCTAGTTATATTTAGGTCAAGATCAAAAATACAGTGCAATTGTGCGCAATTTTGCTTCTCATTTCTTCCTTCTTCTTCTGCATTCACCTTGCTCTTCCCAATAATCAAAATGATGGGACGGAGGTCTCTTAGGCCGACCTTATCGGCACCGTTATCCATCACTCCCCCTCATTCATCTAGGACAACCTCGGAGAGTCCACTCTCCGAGCCTGAGTTCACATCCACCCTGTTCCCCCTCGACCACCCTTCTTATTCCCCTTCCATCAGTCCAAGAGTCTCAGATTTTAGTGCATCGCAGAGCTCAGAACATTTGATGGCACCTGAGATGGGTTCTTTTGCTTTTTCAGAGAACCCAGACATGGCTCACAGAGGCGAGCACCCGGATGACCATGATCACCCCCATTTCTTATTTGATCAAGCGGCCATCAACAATTCCTTGCTAGCATCCTTGGAGACAATGCAGAGGTAGATCCGCGATCAGGGAACCTTCATGGGTGACCTCATGCGAGAGATAGCTCAGATGAGAGAAAACCGACCTGGGGGCGGTGGCGGTGGAGGAGGAGGAGGACCTGATGCAGGAGGAGGTGATCTCGATGCTGAGGGACCGCCACAGACTATCATGAGGGAATTACACAATCCAGCAGCATCCCTCACTCATCGTTGGATCAGACTTCCGCCGATCCATGGAGATTTCGAGCTTCGGCCCCATACCATTCAGCTTCTACCCAAATTCCATGGGTTGCCGACCGAAGAGCCACACCTCCACCTCCAAGAATTTGAAATGATCTGCAGCACGATCCATGATAGGCTGATGACCGAGGACACGATCAAGATGACCGCCTTCCCGTTCCCCTTGGTTGACAGAGCCGCATACTGGCTCAAACATTTGGGGCGATTCATCGACATCTGGGCAGATCTCCGGACCGCGTATTTGAAGAAGTACTACCCTCTCGGCCGGACTAACGCAGCTAGAGCGATGGTCGGCAACTTTGTTATGATCCCTAACGAATAGTTTCATGAAGCCTGGGATCGATTCAGAGAGCTCATTGACCGGTGTCCACATCATGATATCTCCAAGCCCAATCTAGTTCAGAGCTTCTTTTGTGGGCTGACACCGGAGGTGCAGGGGCTTGTCAACGCCTCTTGCGGTGGTTCCTACTTTTCAAAGGGTGAAGACGACGTTTGGGCCATCTACGAAGGCATGGCAGAAAACTCCACCGTCATGGCCCAAGCCCGTGTTTACACACAACAGAAGCCCCCTCAAGGAGCGGGATCATTCCAGAGGATCGCCCGCATCGATGCCGGTCCTAACACATCGTCGGCAGCCGCATCCCAAGCTGAATCATCCGCAGCCGACATGGGCATCATTAGTAAGAGGCTGGACCGTCTCGAGATCCTCGAGAAGAAACAGATGCAAGGCATGGCCCAGATGGACAAGATTGCCAAAACCATGAGTGACCTGAAGACGCAGATCCTTTGCGTCCAGGAGACACAAACTCATTCCCAGCAGCCTCCCAGGTCACGAGCTGACCCGAGCAGTAGCAGCTCATCCCAACCCTCTGCCTCATACCGCCAGGTGAATCATATCCAGGCAGAGCCGGTTCCGCTGCTACAGTACTACCCAGCGCAGCTGCCATCTCCAGACACTCAGATGGTGGTTTACCAGCCGGAGCAGCCACTGGCAGTTCTTCCTCCACCCTCCTTCGAGCAGGAACCATTGATGGAAGTCAATGGGATTTGGTACGACCGATACCCTCAGCCTGGGATTCGTCGCGATCACCCAGGATTCCATTGGGGCAACGGTGGCTCCTCATCCCAACAGCAGAATCCAGCTCAAGGACAGCAAAGCAGCCAGCAACAGCAGCAGCAGCAGACCTAGTACGCCCATCAACAACAATACCGGAGTGGTCCTCGTCCCGCCTATCAGGGACAACAGTGGAGGCAGCGACAACAGCCTCATCAATCTTATTCCCAGCCTACCCAGAATTATCCATACCAGCAGCAACAACAACCACCTCATTTCCAGCAGGGAAACCCATCCGGTTCTCAAGCCCCCGCTTTTGAGAACCCAGCTCTCGATGATCTTGCCCGCTTGCACTCCGAACAGCGAGCATCCTTCAGGCAAGAAATGGACGAATTCCGACAGGAGATGAGGGAAATCATCAAAGGCAAGGCCGCTATACCCACTCAGATTGAACCTAACCCGAACAATCTGAAAAGGAAGTCTGAGCAGGTAGAGTTTACAGAGGACACCTCTACTAGTGACTATGTGAGTGACATATCTCTTTCTTTGTATGATGCTGATTTTGTGACTACTAGGAGCGGTAGGATGCCAGCCGGCGGCACCTCTTCTGAGCGACAACCACCAGCTGAATCAGGAGCGCCAGAGGAGCAGAGTAGCGGTGCTGATGCCGCTAATGATGATGTTAAATACGATGGTGCTGAGGCCACCAATGATGGAGATCCAGACGACGGCACTGAGGCCGTCGTGATACCAGATGCAGACGGTGGTGCTGATGCCACCATTTTGGATGCAGAGCCAGAGCGCGGTGCTGATGCCGCGAATACAGGTGCTGGTGGTGGTACTGAGGCCACTGATGAATACTGATTCATCACTCTTTATTCTTATATTTTAGCTACAAAAACCTTTGCAAATGCATGTAGATATATGTAAATAGAAATAATTACCAAAAGCATGCATTGTGTAAAAACCTATAATTAGCATGTTTTTGTGCAAAAATAAAAGAATAAAGATCAAAAAGAAAAGAGGGAAATATTTAGAATAAATATTGAGCAACCTAACCCAAGGGAGGGCTCAGCATGGGCCTGACCTTATAAAAGCCAAAGTAGAGGGAGATAGGGGCTCAGGTGTGTACATATTTATGTAAATAAATAAAGATATTTTCCTCACCAAAAATAGGCTTGTATATATGTGTCTATATTTATAAGTATAAAAACAAAAGAAAAAAGATAAAAATCAAAAAGAACAAAAACACCACTTTCATCTTGTATATGAACCCCTCTTCTACATTTATTTAACCTTGTAAATAAATAAAATTAATTTTTATAATTTTTATAAATATTCTATATTATAGAGTGTAAATAAATAAAATAAAAACAATCAAAACAAAAAAAAACCAAATAAAAATAGCAAAATTAAAAACACAAAAATATATTGTACACATACCATGTATATAAATGTACATATATATTTATTTTATCTATGTACATAAATAATAAAAATAAAATCCCTTTTTATTCCTTATTTTATAATATAAATAAATAAAATATAAAATGGGAATAAAAATGAATAAAAATAATAATTTAAAAATCAAAATAAAAAAACCCTATAGTGTACAAATACCTATATATAGCTATATAGTGTAAGTACTTTATTTTTATTTCGAAAAATTAATTAAAAATCACAAAAAATAGAGAAAAATAAAATAAATATTTTTCATGTTTTAATTTTTGTTAATTCGAGCATTTTCTAGCTCAAAATAAATAAATAAAAAATCAATGCTTGGCGGCTCCTGATTGGTCCACGGGGGTTTGTTGACCCCGGTCAACTTCCCCCGCGGACCCTTCCCTTTTGCGGATCTGGCGACCGACCTGTCTTCTCCAATTTCTACCCGCCTGACCCGACCGCCATTGACCCAAACCCCGGGCTCCGATTGATCACTGCATATCCAAGACCCTCGCCCGGGGTGGGTTTGGAGGATCCGAGCTCCGCGCTTCTCGCCCGACCATCATCTTCTCGGACCCCGCACCATATTTAATGTCGTCTCCGGCGACCTAATTCTTCCATCTTTGATCTTTCCCTCGGAGTCTGTGACCTCCTCCGGAGTCCCTGAGTGACAGCCGTGGCCTTGGGAGTTGCAGCGAGGCCCGGGAAGCCGGGAGTCACTGATCCGGTGGTTAACTCCGCCGTGCACCGCCGCGAGCGCGCTGAGCCTCGGGGAGTCGACGACCCCTTGCAGGCAACGACCGGGAGCTTCTTGAGCTCCAGCCCAGTCGAATACACCCATCAGGTAGCTGCTTTAGCCTCTAGTTTAGCGTAGAATAGGATTTTTTGATTTCTGGTAGTTCAGCTCCGCCACCTCCGCCTGCCGACTCCGACCACCCATCCGCCAGTCCGATCACTCCACCACCTTCGCCTGACTCCTCTCCACCTTCTCCACCCAGCCATTCCTCCTATCTCGTCCCGGAGCAGGATCTTGGGTCTTCACCTCCGCCGCTCGCCGGAGACCCACCATACCGATGCATCTTTCACCTTCCACCCGCTCTGACGGGTCGAGGCAGTTTGCCCTCGACCCAGCTTCTTTCCTGTGCAGGTATCAAGGCTAATCGACCTCATCTGGAGGTCGACACTTCTGAGCACAACAACTCCAGTTCGTTCACGTCGCCGGAGCTCTCTGGAGCTCCTCGCCTTCATCGGAGCAGAGCATCGGGTGTGGGGCTTCACGGCGAAGCTTTCCCGCACCTCAGGAGCATCAGACGAAGCTCATCGTGCACGCAGAGGGCCGGCGAATCTCGCCGGCCGCCGGTTCTTCCAGCTGCCTCGTCGACCGTCGGATCTTCCTCCGCGCCCCAGTTGCAATCCTACCCATCCATCGAGGCGCACCGTCACCGTCTGATCATCCCGAGGATCGATCTCGACCATCCGCGCGGAGGGAGAGGCACCAGCTAGCCTCGTCCGTCAGATCTGCCACGTGCCCTCCTCTCCTCACCCGATACACCAAGAGTTCAGCCTCCAGCGAACCGCCACCGTCCGATCTCCACGTGGAGGGTTCTCAGGCGTTCGATCAGGCCAGGCTTTCCAAGGGTTAAGGCGCCATTTATCTCATTCGTCAGATCCGCCACGCGTCACCCATCCGGCCATCGACGTAATAAAAGGGGTAAATTGTCCTTAGGCCCCCTTTACTTTCTGCATTTATTTTCAGTCCTGTAAATACGTAGTGTAGTTCTTTTATTTTTGTGAAAATTGCACTGTGGACCTTATCTTTCATGAGATTTGCATTTATACCCCTGCCAGTTGTGAACACGTGCATCGACACGTGATATTTTGGTACATTTGCATTCCATGCCCTTGTAGTTCTGGTTGTTCTTGAATGAATGAAAAGTTTTACTTATTTGCATTTATACCCCTGTGCGTGATATATTTCCACATGTACGTGTTATTTTGGGTATTTTGCAGATAGGCCCCTGGACTTTTGGTACCTGTTACCAATAAGTCCTCGGGACTTATTTTTATTACATTTGGGTCCCTGAGTGCCCCAGGCACGCGCGTGGCGCGTGTTTTGCTGGGAAAATTGCACCAGACCCCCCAGACTCTTGGGTATTTGCACTTTGGTCCCTGTGCACAGTGCCCCTTCTTTATTTTTGAATAAAATAGCAAAACACCTTCAAATCCAACGAAAATTGGACACATGGCTCCTGCCATGGTGTAAAATTTTTGTGGATTTTTGAGGACATTTTTGATTTCATTTGATATTTTAAAAAAAATCAAAACCTTCATTTTTGCTACTGTCTAACTTGAAAAATCATAAAAAATATTAATCCTCACTTAAAAATTCCACAAAAATTAGCTACTGTTTGTCTTGCTTAGTTTGATTTTCTAGCCAATTTTGGCTATTTTTCATTACTGAAAACCACTAAAAACTTAAAAACACTCAAAAACCTATAAAAATTCTAGTAAATAAATTAAAAATCCAAAAACAATAAAACTGGTGCCTAAATTTTCCTCATTTTGTCTTCTTTACAGGAAAATTACCTCCCAGCCATTTTAGGGCTCTTATATATTTTATCTAGGGCTTTTTGGCTCGGCTGGACAGTGCCATTTATTTTAGTCATTGTTTGATTTTTAGAAAATTAAATAAACATCAGAAAATTCTCAAAAATTCACCAAAAACACTAAAAATTATAAAACACATAAAAATATTTTTGTTTGAATTTTTGGTTGATTTTTAGTGCTTTAAATAAATTGTTGAAGTGTGCTTTTCTTTGTTTTTTTCTTATTTTCTTTATACATTAAAAATTCAAAAAAAATATATAAAATTAATTAAAAACCACTAAAAATATTTTCTTCCTTTATTATATTTCTTTTTACTACTTCGTAGGCCGAGAGGCCAATCCATGCTCCTTGAGTTCGACCCCGGGTGCTATACCAGGTTAATCCAATAGCAGGACCGCTGTTTTGAGTTTGATCGATTTTATCTATTCTGAGTGGTTCATTTTTCTTGATTGTACACGCTTGATCGCTTGGGTCACAACGACCTATTCAGTACCTTATACCCGAGTGCTCAGGCGTGTCATCAGCCACCACATCTACTTTTGCTGAGCCTCCCTCTGTGATGTTACCACCTTTTGTATCTATGGACCGTGGTAACAAAAAGAAAAACAAAAATATGAATAAAGGAAAGGTTTCTGTTCACATTGCGGATCCATATGTGTTGAATGGTGATGATTGTATGGATCCTCCTCTTTCACAGGCACAGGGACCTATTCCTAGTCCTCCATCTGAGGAGGCCCCTACCATCCCCTTCCCAGCAGCACTCCGCCAAGGGAAGGGGAATAAAAAAGAAAATCCAAAAAAGAACCAGCAGGTAGAGTTTAGCAACCAAATGATTGACAAATTCCACATTCAGCTGACCCTACAGGAAGCAATTGAGCATATCCCCTTCTTCAAAAAGAATCTGAAAGAGACAACTACTGTCTGCAGGAAGAAGAGGTACAGAGATCAGATCCATATGCTCACCCATGACACTTGCTGCACCATTCAAAACAAACTGCCAGCCAAGAGACCAGACGCAGGAGCTCCCTATGTCAGATGCGAGATTCAGGAGCAGCAGTTTGATCGCACTCTATTAGACAGCGGCTCTTCAATCAACCTTCTTCTGGCAGCCTTACTCGACCGATTCGAGTTTGGTCCTCTTCTTAGGAGCAGGACAGTCCTTCAGTTTGTTGATAGGTCGACTAAGAGGCCGAAGGGGTTATTGAAAGACGTAATCGTTACCATTCAGGGCCTGAAATTCCCCGTGGACTTCGTTGTATTGGACATGGAGACCCCTGAGTCGGTAACCGATGCCCCCATCATACTCGGACGTCCATTCTTGGCCACAGCCAAGGCGGTGACCGATCATGATTGTGGGAGGGTATGTTTTCGCGTATAGGGCGAAACCATACAAATAGAGACGATCGAGGAAACCAGATCCAGAGAACTCGAATGCTCGGAGCAGTCCAACGAAGCCGCGCAGATGACAGAGGAAGAGCTAGACATCTACCGGGAGTGTGATTTTGTGATGACAGACGATGAATCCAACTGGACAGATCCTGTGGCACCAACCCTCGCCCTGCCTACAGATTCACTATATCTAAAGCTCATGGCAGTCGATAGCCGGGAGAGCACATCCCTGGACGAGGATACACCTGAGGCTGACAGTGTTGGGACAAGTGGTGCTGATGATTTCCATTCTTGTTCATCTTCTTCTGATCCCTCGGATTCAGACATTTATTGGGATGATTTCGATGACTATTTTCCTTGTCTGATACCTTCTGAGCCAACAGCCATGACAGAGTGCGAGCCAGTGTAGTTCATTGATGATTCAGCAGGCCGCCCTTCGTCAGAGATTCATGCAGAGCGAGAGTTCTCCCATGCAGACTTGGTCGCCTTCACACAGACATATCAGAAACCAGATCTGCCACCTCCCAGTTGTCCGGAACTGAAACCTCTGCCGCAGTTGTTGAAGTATAGATTCCTTGCGGGTGAGCCAGATATGCACCCAGTCATTATCTCAGCAGGTTTGACTGGAGAACAAGAATCTCGTCTGATGGAGGTTCTTGAAAGAAACCGCAAGGCAATAGGATAGAGTATAGTTGATCTCCAGGGGATTAGTCTGGCTCTGTGCTCCCATCACATCTATCTTGAGGATGACGCTAGGCCGTCGCCTGAGTTCCAACGACGGCTGAACCCGAATCTTCGAGACGTAGTCATGAAAGAAATTTCGAGGTGGTGGAGCGCCGATTTTATCTACCTCATCTCCGACTCCAAATGGGTTAGTCCGTTACATGTGGTGCCCAAGAAGACGGGTATCACTACAGTTGTGAATGAGTTTGGAGAGGAGATCGCGACCCGAGTACCCACTTCTTGGAGGGTCTGTGTGGACTACAGATGATTGAATGAGGCCACCAAGAAGGATCACTTCCCGCTACCATTCATTGATCAAATTATCAAACGGCTAGCTGGGAAGAGTCATTATTGTTTTCTTGACGGGTACTCTGGATATAATCAAGTGACCATTGCGCCCGAAGACCAGGAGAAAACGACATTCACCTGTCCGTTTGGGACGTATGCTTTCAGACGGATGCCCTTTGGTCTATGTAACGCTCCGGCGACATTCGAAAGGTGCATGTTGTCCATATTCTCGGACATGGTGGGTGACTGTTTAGAGGTCTTCATGGATGACTTCTCGGTCCATGGCGACGGGTTCGATGCTTGTCTTGACTGCCTAGACCGTGTGCTTCAGCGCTGCATTGAGGTCAATCTTGTCTTGTCTTGGGAGAAGAGTCACTTCATGGTGACTCAAGGGATGGTCCTTGGTCATATCGTCTCCAACATGGGCATGGAGGTCGATCCGGCCAAGGTGGATATCATCAAAAAACTCAATCCACTGTCCAATTTGCGCCAGTTAAGGTCTTTTCTGGGGCATGTCGGTTTCTACCGACGACTCATTCAGGACTTCAGTCGTATTTCCCAACTGCTTACTGATCTACTGACGAAAGACACCGAGTTCATTATCAATGATAAGTGTCTTGCATCTTTTGAGACTCTTAAAGATATGGTTGTTTCGGCTCCTGTCCTTCAGCCACCCGATTGGTCTCTCCCATTCGAGATCATGAAGGATGCTTCAGATTTTGTCGTTGGGGCTGTACTTGGACAGAGGAGGGATGGTTTGCCTTTTGCCATTTACTACGCCAACTGGACTTTGGATGCTGCTCAGCGGAATTATACTGTGACTGAGAAAGAGATGCTGGCCGTAGTCTTTGCTTTGGATAAGTATAGATCTTATATTCTCGGATCTAGAGTGACAATTTACACTGATCACACTGCCATCCGGTATTTAATGGCTAAGAAGGATGCCAAAGCACGTCTTACCAGATGGATCCTTCTACTCCAGGAATTTGATATTGAGATTAAGGATAAGCCTGGAGTCAAAAATATGGTGGCGGATCATCTCTCCAGATTGGAGAATCTTGAGGAATCTGAGCCCATCGCACCTATCACCGAGACATTTCCAGATGAGGCAATCTTGGCTATCACCTCGCTCCCATGGTACGCCGACATTGTGAACTATCTTGTCGCCAAGACGGTTCCACAAGGTTGGCCCAGGCAGAAACTCGAGACCTTCCTAGCGAAGGCCAAGTTTTACCATTGGGAGGATCCCATCCTTTATCATGAAGGAGGGGACAATATCTGGAGGAGGTGCATTCCTCAAGAAGAGCATCATAGCATCCTCACATACTGCCACAAGCTTGAGGCAGGAGGATATCATTCTGGAAAAAGGACATCACAGAAGGTGCTTCAATCCGGCCTATGGTGGCCTACTCTTTTCAAGGATTCTGATGAGTTCGTGAAGAGATGTACTGGCTGTCAGAAAATGGGAACCTGCACACAGAGAGACATGATGCCCATGCAACCCATTCACTTTTGTGAGGTTTTTGATGTATGGGGGATTGATTTCATGGGCCCATTTCCTAAGAGTCAGGGATTTGAGCATATTTTGCTCGCTGTTGATTATGTTAGCCGATGGGTTGAGGCCATCCCAGCCCGAGCCGCAGATGCTAAAACCATATGCAAATTTTTGAGGAAAAATATCATTTCACGGTTCGGAGTACCTAGAGTCTTGATTTCAGATGGGGGGTCTCATTTCATCAATGACAAGGTTAGGGCCCTTGCAGACGAGTTCGGCATTGACCATCGGGTTGCCACACCGTATCACCCTCAGACTAATGGTCTTGCCGAAGTATCGAACCAGGAGATAAAAACAATCTTGCAGAAAGTTGTCCGCCCAGACCGAAAGGATTGGTCACAACTTTTGGACTCGGTCCTGTGGGCCTATCGGACTTCTTTCAAGAATCCATTGGGGACATCTCCCTTTCGACTCGTTTATGGCAAGCCATGCCATTTGCTAGTGGAGATCAAGCATAAATCCTTTTGGGCAGTCACTGAGTTACTGTTAGATACCGAGAGCATAGGAGAACAGAGAAGAGCAGAGTTGACAGCCCTGGAAGAACTGAGAGATACATCCTTTTCCAACAGCCTACAATACAAGGAGAAAGTGAAAACATGGCATGATTCCCATATCAGCCATAAACAGTTTGAGCCAGATCAGAGAGTATGGTTGTTTGACTCCAGGCTAAAATTATTTCCAGGGAAATTACAGAGCAAGTGGAAAGGTCCATATGTGGTTAGGAAGGTACATGACAATGGCAGTATTGACATATCCGAACCGTCATCTTCCTCTACCTTCCGTGTCAATGGTCAACGTCTAAAACTTTATCTAGATCATGATCCACCGACCATCGACGTTGCCCCCATTCTTTTGGTATGAGATGTGTTCTTTGACCCACATCATCTGCATCTCATACATGGTGATCACTTCCATCTTCCGCTGTACAGATCATCTGTCTATATCATGCTTTCATCTGTCAATCTCTTTTCTTCTTTTCTTCTTTTCTTTTTTTCCTCTTCTATTTTCTTTATCTATCAAAAAGGTGCCGCCCTTGTTGATAGTTTTCTGTACTTAGGACGTACTTTGTCCTAAGTATGGGGGGATGTGCACCCCGAGTCTTTATTCTTTTCGATCCTCTCCATTGTCTCCTCTTCTTGTCTATACTTAGGGATATTTTACCCTAAGTATAGGGGGAGACAATCTGAGTACGATCTGTTCATTCCCACCCTTGACCCTCCCTGCGTTGTGTACAGTCTGCTATACTTAGAATTATTTGATCCTAAGTATAGGGGGACGGTCAACTTCTCATTGATTCATTCATTAGTTATTTATTCTTTAGACTTGTTTATACGTAGTACGAGTTATGTCTTCTCTTTTCTCTCCGATCTATGAGGACATAGCTCAAGCTAAGTATAGGGGGGTCGCATATACTACGTATATACTTTAGCCATAACTCGTACTTTCGTATTTTTCGAATAATATGGCTAATAATTCTTTAAAATTCATTAAAAATCTTAATAAAAAGGTGTTTTGTTCCTCAAATTCTTTCTGTAGATACTGATTAATAAATCAGGTGAAAATGTTTTTTGCAAAATGTTTGAAAAATAGTTGGAAAATCTTTGTGAAAATCTATTGAAAACTATTTTGAAAATATTTTGTTACATGTTTTCAACCTGTGTAAAATGTGTGGTTTGTAAAAATTTATTTTCTTTGTGTAAAATAAAATGTTTGAAAAATAATTTGCAAATGGTTTGAAAAATGGTTGCAAAAATATTTTGAAAAATCTATATATACTGCTTTGAAAACCTTTGTAAAATGATTTTCAAATGTGTGTACATGTTTGTAAAATGTTTGTAAAAACTATTTTGGACTATAGTTTTCAAAAATTCTTTGAAAAACTTTTTTTTTCAAATATGTTTGAGGAACGCATACATCTCACCAAAATTCACTATATGTATATATGTATAAAATTGATCACTTACCCTGTAAATTCTTAAAATCCACTTCTTGTAAATATAAGAAACACTCCCGCGTACATATTTTTCACCTAGTTTTTAGCCTAAATCTTTTTGTTTTCAAAAATTCCCAAAAACATTTGCAAAATTAAAATCCAAAAACATTAGAAAAATCTCTTTGAAAAATACAAAAAATTGCATCTATATATGCATCATCATCATCATCTTTTCAAAAATCCATAAAAAGTTCAAATTTTTTGAAAATTGCATCACAAAAAATATTTCCTGCATTTTCTGCATAGCATTGCATAGCATGAGCATTTTTCGGATTAAGTTTGATAGTTGAACAAGTCTAAGTAAAATTCGGAGATTGGAGCTTGATTGGACCTTAAAATATACCTAATAACAGGAACCTTATAGGAACTGGGTTTGAGGTACTTCAGGTCTAGATGACTTAATTCTTTGAGGATCACGAGACTTGGTTCAATGGATTCTTGACTGCCTAAGTAGAGTATTTCGGAGCACACGCACGACTCTTGTTGATAATGACCTAACTTGGACACCTGCACCTTTCACATGGCTCAACTCAGTTGGAGTGGTGAGGGGATTGGATTTGCCGGTATGAGACGCACACAAGTGGAAACATTTGTCCTCCTCTAGGGAGGGAAGTGCACCCTAACCCGTCCAGTGATGAGGAAGTCTAAAGACAGGAGGTTGTGGGTTGCAATAAAGCTTCAAAAGAGGGATAGTCTACTGGCTCAAGAGGAAAAACTCCTTATTTAATTGCTGCTGTGAATAGTATTTAAAAAAAAGTGTTCAGGCTTGTATAAAAATAAAAAGCCTGCAAAGTATGTACAAATGTTGTAAAGTTAATAAGCAAGCTTGAGTTCCAAAGTCATATCATGTGAGCCTGCAGCAGGATGACTTGACTACACTGGTCTTGCATCCCAGGATAGGTAGCTACACTGGCTACCGTCCATTCTTCTCTTCACCCCCTCCTCTTGAGCTGGTTGCCACTTGAACTTAGAAGGGAATACCCCGCTCCTCGAGGATGGAGTTATTGGATTGGGGAATCATTGGGTTGTCGTACTGGAGAAGTCAGTTTCTTTGTCATTCTAGTTGGGGAGAGCCAACATCACTTACACTGTACGAGTCAGACTCATAGTCGCAAGAGTTTGCGTATGAATTGAGATATTTATGACATGGCTATTGAGGATACTTGGGCAGAGTTTTGGGACCCTCAGGGACTGTTGGATTTCAAATTCGGTTCTCATTAAGGTTCCGCCCGCACTAAAATTCCAAAGGTCCGACTTAAGCTCCAAACTTTGATTTTGTGAAGACAAGTTTGATAATCAAATAAAATCCAAGTTCTTCTTTTTCTTTTCTTTCTTTTCTTTTTGCACTTATTGCATAAGTGTTTGCTAGGGACTAGCAAAGGTAAAGTATAGGGGGGTGATGAATCCACATTTTATCATCTTTATTCTATCATTTTGGCCTCAAAAACCCTAACAAATGCCTGTAAATAGCCATAAATATAGCATCTTAGCACTCATGCATGTGCATCTCATTAGTGTATAAAATACTGTAATTAAAGCCAAAATTATAGAATAAATAAAAGAAAAGAAAAAGAATAAAATATTGTAAATATTTTATGACCCGAAACCCCGAGACCTAGGTATCTTGATGAATAGGTCGACAAGGAAAAAAGTAGGGGGAGATAAGGGCTAAATACCTGCTATTTCATTCATTCTTTACTCAATTTGGGACCTATTTTTGGTTCCACTTTTTATACATCAAATAAAGAAACTTTGTACATGAAAGTTGTAGATAATTTAATAAAGAAAAATACAAAATTTATTTCACAGAAAAATAATCTACAGATAAAAAGTTATAGTCTGAATAAAAATCCAGAATCCCAACTTCCCAGACCTGTATCTCACAACTGAAAACTCCAAATACAGCAAACTTACCTTTAATTATATATAGAATAAAATAAGCTATTTAATGGTTTCGCATTTGGAGGAGCTACGGTTTGAAAGTTGAGTTTTGGACCCTCATTGTACAGTTGTACTGATTAAAATATTCAATTTATTATTTATTAATTATTTTTATATTTTTATATTTTTATAATTTTGTAAATATTATGTGTAATGTATTTGTGTGTTAAAATCAGAAGAAAACTCAAAAGAAGTTCAAAATAAAATATATATACATCATACATAGGTACTATACCTATAAATATACCTATATGATACCTACTTATATTTTATTAAAAATACAAAACATATCAGAAAAATAAAACAAAAATATATTTATATGTATAAAAGTATTTTATGATTTTATATAATACTAAATAAAAATAATAAAATTAAAATACACAAAATAAAAATAAAGGAATAAAATGTATAGATAATATACCTATATAGAATATAAAAAGTAACTTGTAAAATATATCTCATAAAAATAATTAAAAATCAGAATAAAATACTACATAAAATAATAAATATTTTTTATTTTATAATCAAAATTTAATTCGTTTATTTTCTATTTTTTATTTAATTTACAATATGATTTTCAAGGGTTTTTCCTGGTTGGTCCACATGGACCAACCAGGGGGCGGCCTTCGTTGACTCTGGTCAACTGCCTGCCCTCCACCCATGTGCATCTGTCAGAACACATTTGACCTCATTTTGGTCGATTTTTCCAGGACACATCTTGCACCAATTCATGATGGAATCTTCACGACTTTTTCTCCTCGATTATCAGGCTTACTCGCCCAATGTTCATCTCGAGGATCGGATCATTGTGCCGCCCAATACACCTCAGTCTTTGGTGCGTCTGAATCACTTTGTCAAACCACATAAAACGTCCCCTTGACTTCGATTTGAAAATTGAACCCCTCAATCCATAGGATAGCCCCCAATCTTGTTCCTGAAGCTCGAGGGAGGTGACAGCTCTCTCTGGAGCTCTTCAGATTGGACGGGCAACGCCTGAGGCAGCTCCAGCACCTCCCCCTTCGTCGACGGTCGAGGTACTCCTTCCCTCCGGTCTACACCGTCGAGGCAACCATTTCATCCCTTCATTTTTAGCGCATTTCATTAGTCTTAGGTGTAGGAACAAAAGCCCTCTAGAAATTTTGGAATCCATCGCGTGAATCGCCCTATTGACCATCCTCGCCGGAGCGCACCTCCGGCCGTACCCCCAGCCACCGTTTCGCGCAACATCTCTGCCCTCGCGAGGTCCAGGCAGTTTGCCATGGACCTTCTAACCATTTTTGCAGGTCAATGGGCTTTGACTAGAGCCTAGAGGCAATTTTGGAGCCTCACCGGAGCTCACGGGGCCCTATAGCTCCGCCACCTTCTCGCGAGCAGCTCGGCCACCGCCGAGCTCTTTTGAAGCCTCCAGCAGCTAAACGAGACCTCAGGGACCTTCCAGCCGCATTTTGGAGCCAAGAACGTCACCGGAGGAGGAGCAGCACCGCGAAGAACCTCGGCTCGCCGGAGTTCTTCCACGGTTCTTGCTCCAGCCCCCGCCGCCGTCGGATCAAGGAGGAGCCCCAGACGCTACAGCTGCCGTTGGATCGAGCCCGATCTCCACCGTCGGATCTTCTCACGAGGATCTAATCCTAGTCGTCCAAGCTGAAGCGTCATCGCGTGTCCAGGGTGTGCCACGTGTCAAGTGAACGGCCATGGCCGTTCGATCTCCTGAGCGAGGGATTTTTGCAAGTATACCCTCGCGACTTTTGTAATTTCCTTTTAATCCTGAAACTTTAATTATTAGTTTAAAATTTTTGTAAAATTTGCAAGTAGGCCCTTAGACTTTCCATATTTGCATTTAGGTCCTTTGCCACGTCACCTGTTGATAACTCGGATTTTGCGAGGGTCAAAATGGTCCACACAAGGCGGGACCACAGTGCCGCTGAGCGACCGCTCACGAAACCCGAATTAATCAACAATTAACCCACAACAGATAAATCAAGCAATGAAAGTAAATGTGCGGAGTTAAAATTTATTATAACTCTACAACAAAGATGTGTATAGTGCAAGTATTGTAGAGGTCGAACACAGGGAGCAGACAGGTAGAACGGGGTACTAGGTACCAAAAATGTGTGTATGTGATCAAATGTCTATCTATGCTAATTTTTTGTGGGTTTTTAATTTTATATTTTTTATTTAATTTTTAATTTTATAATTTTGTATTTTGATTTTTAATTTACTGATTTTATATTTTCTTTTTGTATTTTATATTTTTATATTTTCTTTTTCAATATTGGAAAATAAAGACAAGGTAATAAAAGACAAGCTAAGGTATTTATAAAAATAGATAAAAAATACTCAAAAATAAGGAAATAAGGTCTTTTTGGTCTTTTTATACTTTTTTACTGTTTTTGTGATTTTTGGGTAATTTTTAGAATGTTTTTGGTATTTTAAATTATCAAAATAAAGAAAACAGTGGAGAAAATACAAGGCTGAAACTAAAATGGAGAAATGAAATAGAAATCAGTGGCAAAAATTCTCCAACCTAATTTTCACTTAAAGCTAATGAAACAAAGAAAATTCAGGAAAAGAAAACACTATTTTTGGATTTTTTAATGATTTTATAAATTTTTATGAAGGTTTTTAGAGTTTTGCAATTTTTAGGAGTTTGGTTTTATATTTTTTTAATGATTTTTGGCTGGGAGTTAAAACAAACTAAAAGACACAAAATATAATTTTTGGGGATTTTTCTGAGAAGTTTTTATATTTTTTTGGTATTTTATGATGCAAACAGTGCTGAAAATGACTATTTTTGAATTTTTATAAATATAAAAATAAAATAAAAGCACAAACTAAAATATTGGCGTGACAGGACAAGTGCACAGGAGCTTAACTTTAAAAATTGAGAAATTTTGGACTTAAAATGAGCCTCCAATTAAATACAACAAGCTCCCAAAAATTATCACAGCTGGCAGGGGCTAAATCGTAAATAGATAAAATTAAGGGGGCTCATTTGCAATTTTCGCACAAAAATTTATACTGCAATTAGATAGTTCTGGACCAAACGTTAATAACTAGAGTCGCAAGGGGGTCCAGCAAAATCCGCCAAGGCGCACATGATGTGCACGCGACCTGGCGGGGATCTCGATATAATATTACAAAAATGAGGGGCGTACCATTCAAATACTACAAAAGTTGATAACTGTAGAAGAATGCTTGGATACTGAATATTAAATCTAACAAAATAACTGGGTCGATTGCGCAAAATACCCAGCAATAGGCGGATCCGACGGCGGCAGTTCGCCCACTTAAGACACGTGTCGAGCCAGCAGAGCCCGATACCCTTTGGGCTCAGACGCCCGAGATTAGAACGTGGGGGGGCTATCGGACGGCTGGAGGCGAAGCCAATCGGACGGCTGCTGCTCGTCAGGACGAACACGGCCAGATCGACGGCGCAGGGGCGTGAGCGATGAACACGGCGAGGACGGCCCTCAGGGGGTCTCCTCCGAACGTGCTCCTCCTCCTCCGAAGCTTCCGAGGTCTCACGATGGCCTACAACGTCCCTGGGAGGTCCTCCGACCCGGAGGCGACACCAAAAAGGCACGGTACGCACCGGAGTGCCACCGCGAGGCCGGAGGCGAGAAGGGCCCAGGTACCACTGTTTCTTCAAAAGCGACCTCTCAGAAGAGGTCCTTCACCTCTGAGAACCTGCAAGAACGCCCAAACTTAACAGTATATAGGTTCTTAGGGGGCACACAAATGGTGTGGGTACGTCATGATGTGGGTGGACGGTTCGCCGGAGCGTGGTCCGGCGAATCTTTGAAGGTGGACTTGACGGCGAGATTTCAAGCCAAACTTTGCAAGAAAGATGGAAGATTGTCGTAAGGACTAAAACTAAGCAAAAAAATGAAAACTAAACAGAAAAGAGACGACCTCGAGTGGTGTAGGACCACGAGATGGAACCGCCGGGAGCTAAGCTCCGGCGATGGGTGTGGAGCCGCTCCTCGTTCCTCGCCTGGGCTCCTCCTGCTCGCTGGAGGAGGCCTGTCACGCCTCCAGTCCTGAGCGTCGCAAGGTTGAAGCAAGGCAAGGGTCAAAAGAGGGTTCAAAAGTTGGAGGGAGGTGTTGGGTTGGTTTTTGAAAGTTGGTGGTCGAGGCTCCTTCAACGAGGTGTCAGAGGTGCGTCAATGATCCATCGCCCAAGGAAAGATTGGGGCGAGCATCCTCGATCGTGGGGGAAGAAAAGTCGAGAAGACTTCGACCTGAAACGAGGAGCGGAGAGCCCTCGAAAAAAGCGAGAAAAACGTCCAAAAATCAATCTGACACACAGCAGGCCATGGGTCAGAGAGTTGACCCAGGTCAACTCTCCAGCCCTCCTGGTTGGTCCACGTGGACCAACCAGGAAAAAGCCTGGAAAAAATAATTCTAAAATCAATTAAAAATAGTAAACGATTTTATTAATTTTTGATTATAAAATAAAAAATGTTTATTATTTTATAAATTATTTTATTATGATTTTTATTTATTTTTAGGAAGTGTATTTTTACAAGTTTGCATTTATACCCCTATAGGTATCTATATCTATGTATTAATGTATTTTATTTTTATTTAGGTATTTTTAATATTATTATTTTTATTTATGATTTTATAAAATTATAAAATACTTTTATATACACAAATATATTTTTATTTTATTTTTATGAAATGTTTTGTATCTGAAATAAAATATAAATGTATAATGTATAGGTATGTGTATAAGTAATGTATCTATGTATTCTATTATCTAAGTATTTTTATTTTGTATTTTATTTAGGCTTTTATTCTGATTTAAATGCACATAATTATTATAAGTATTATTTACAACATTATAAAAATATAAAATTATAAAAATAATGAATAAATAATAAATTGAATATTTTAATATGTACAAGTATACAATAGGGGTCCAAAAATCAACTTTGAAACCGTAGCTCCGCCAAATGCGAAACCACCACCATTAATTAGATTATTTTCTTCTATATACAATTAAAGGTGAGTACGCTGCATTTGGAGTTTTTATTTGTGAGATACGGGTCTGGGAAGTTGGCATTCTGGATTTTTATTCAGACCATAACTTTTTATCTGTACATTATTTTTCTGTGAAATCAATTTTGTATTTTTCTTTATAAAATTATCTACAACTTTCATATACAAAGTTTCTTTATTTGATGTATAAAAAGTGGAACCAAAAATAGGTCCCAAAATGAATAAAGAATGAATAAAATGTATAGGTATTTTTTTCTGTGTTTTGGCCCTTATCTCCCCCTACTTTATTCCTTGTCGACCTATTCATCAAGATGCCTAGGTCTCGGGGTTTCGGGTCATAAAATATTTACAATATTTTATTCTTTTTCTTTTCTTTTCTTTATTCTATAATTTTGGCTTTAAAAACCGCATTTTATACAACATTTACACACATATGCATGAATGCTAAAATGCATGAATTAAGCCTATTTACACGCATTTACTAGGGTTTTTAAGGCCAAAATGATAGAATAAAGATGATGAAACGTGGATTCATCAGACGTAAACTACATCGCGATCTTCACCTCTATTGCATCGGAGACTTCACCTCTCTGTGCCGCACCTCCATGGCAATGGTTCCAAAGAAGCCAGCAAATGACGACAGTGTACAACACGATGACAAGGAGGACCACCGAGATGATGATCACAAGACCACACACGGATTTTAGGGATGGTGGTAGAGGCGGTAAATCTTGTTAAACGGGCTTCCGGTTCTAGGGATCAGAAATGTCGATGGAGGGGATCACGACGAATATCATCTGAATAGTGGAAAAGAGGAGGCAGTAAACTACTTGAGGGTTTAGTTGGGTGTTTTCTCCATTATTCTTCAGACGAGAAATTATAGCATCCTTTGTTGTAATATAATATATAATATATATAATATATTGTATTATATATATATATATGTAAATACATATATGTTATATATGTATATGTATCGGTACAATATATACATTTTATATATAAATAGACATGTATAGTTATATCACATAACATGTACATTTACCATATATATACTATACATATATAGGACGTATATATCTATATATGGTAATATTTACACATATACGTAATATATATACTCCCAAAAATTTTATATGACAACGATGGAGATAATGGAGATGGTAGTCATGACACTTCCACCTGGACCACCTCCCTTTCGTGGTCTTTAGCTCGGTGCATCCACCTCCGCAGCAGGTAGATGCAGCAGCAACCGAGCAAGATCTGAACGACGACGAGGATGATGATAGACATTAGGCAGATACTACCATGGTGGCGCATGCTACTGGGTCGTCCATATGTGGATCGGGGACATGGGTGGATGGTCCAGTGATTGACATCATTTTGGCGGAGTTGAGTTTGGAGAGAGGAGATGGGAGTGAGGTGAAGATGCTGAAGAGGTTGAGTTTGGTGAGAGAGGAGGCGAGGGACACTGAAGATATTGAGAGGAGAGAAAGCAGTGAAAAAAACCCACATGTTGCTTCAAATAAGGGAGGTGAATTTGACATGACATTCTTCTTTCGAATAATGTCATTCATCAATTTCAATTTTGTCTCCGAGGACCATCAATACGGAATATGTTTTGAGCTACGAATGTCCATATAGAGTGTGTCCCCTACCAAGCATCACATGGGCACAACATAGACACATAATTTTGGTTTGATGGGATGTATCTCATTCTCAAATTAGTTCTGTGCGATACAACATAAGCATTGCCTCGGCTTTCATCCAAATCAAATTTACGCATAGAATTCTTATAAGCATGAGAATGCTTTCATATATAATTTGTTGGTATTCCTTAGAATTTTAACTATTTGCCCAGTTGAACATATTAACAACCACTATGTTATGCCTTGAATTGCTAAACTAAAGTTTAGAACATAGTCAACGGCAACCGGAGCGGTTCTTAGTTGTTGCTCCTTTGGGCTTTGCTTGTGGAACAGATGGAAATTGGTAGAAATCCCACATGTTACTTCAAATGGGCATTCATTGAAATCCTACTTATTTTTGCAGTCGTTTCCATCGGAATTCTATAATTGTGAACCTGACAGAGAGTTGTGATTGGGTGTCTTCTCCATTATTCTTCTGATGAGAAATTGCAGCATCCTCTATTGTAATTTAATATATAATATATGATATATGATATATAATATATATTATATTATATATATATGTAAATACATATATGGCACATATCTATATATATGTATATATACACACATATATATATATATGCTGATGCTTGGTAAGGCCACGACAACATCGTGAGAGCATACTCTGCTCATTCCACTTGACGGCACCATGATCTCCACCTCCGTCTCCTCAAAGGCTTCACGTTCGTGTGTCGCGTCTCCATGGAAACACTTTCGAAGAAGCCAGTAAGCGACGGTGGTGCACAACTGATAATGAGGAGGACCATCGAGATGATGATCGCGTGATGACCCATGAATTTTGGGGATGGTGGCATGGGGACGTTAAGCACGTCACGATCTTCACCTCTATTGCATCGAAGACTTAACCTCTGTGTGCTGCACCTCCATGGCAATGCTTCCGAAGAAGCCAGCAAATGACGGTGGTGTACAACACGATGACAAGGAGGACCACCAAGATGATGATCACAAGATCACATACAGATTTTTGGGATGGTGGTAGGGGCGGTAAAGCATGTTAAACGGGCTTCCGGTTCTGGGGATTGGAAATGTCGATGGAGGGGATCACGACGAACGTCATCTGAATAGTAGAAAAGAGGAGGCAGTGAGCTATTAGAGGTTTTTAATTGGGTGTTTTCTCCATTATTCTTCAGACGAGAAATTATAGCATCCTCTGCTGTTATATAATATATAATATATAATATATTGTTTTATATATAGATATATGTAAATACATAAATGGTATATAGGTATATGTATCTATACAATATATATTGTATATATAAATAGATATGTATAGTTATATCACATAACATGTACATGTACCATATATGTATTTTACATATATAAGACGTATATATACTATATATGGTAATATTTACACATATATGTATTATATATACATAAAAAAATTTTATATGACAATGATGGAGATAATGGAGATGGTAGACGTGGCATTTCCACCTGGACCACCTCCCTGTCGTGGTCTTTAGCTTGGCGCATCCACCTCCGCTGCAGGTAGATGCAGCATCAACCGAGCAAGATCTGAACGACGACGAGAATGATGATAGACATTAGGCAGATGCTGCCATGGTGGCGCGTGCTACCGGGTCCTCCATATGTGGATCGGGGACGTGGGTGGATGGTCCAGTGATTGACGTCATTTTGGCGGAGTTGAGTTTGGAGAGAGGAGATGGGAGTGAGGTGAAGATGCTGAAGAGGTTGAGTATGGTGAGAGAGGAGGGGAGGGACACTGAAGATGTTGAGAGGAGAGAAAGCACTAAAAAAAACCCACATGTTACTTCAAATAAGGGGGGTGAATTTGACATGCCATTCTTCTTTTGAATAATGTCGTTCACGAATTTCAATTTTGTCTCCAAGGACCATCAATACGGAATTTGTTTTGAGCTACGAATGTCCATATGGAGTGCGTCCCCTACCAAGCATCACATGTGTACAACATAGACATACAATTTTGGTTTGATGGGATGTACCTCATTCTCAAACTAGTTCTGTGTGACACAACGTAAGCATTGCCTTGGCTTTCATCCAAATCAGCTTTACGCATAGAATTTTTACGAGCTTGTGAATGCTTTCATATAGAATGTGTTGGTATTCCTTAGAATCTTAACTATTTGTCCAGTTGAACATTGTACAACAACCAATATGTTAAGCTTTGAATTGCTAAACTAAAGTTTAAAGTATAGTCAACGGGAACCGGAGAGGTTCTTAGTTGTTGCTCCATTCAGCTTTGCTTGTGGAACTGATGGAAATAGGTAGAAATCGCACATGTTGCTTGAAATGGGAATGCATTGAAATCCCACTTACCTTTGAATTCGTTTCCATCGGAATTCCATAATTGTGAACCTGCCAAAGAGTTGTGATTGGGTGTCTTCTCCATTATTCTTCTGATGAGAAATTGCAGCATCCTCTGTTGTAATATAATAATATGTAATGTATGATATATGATATATAATATATATTATGTTTTATATATGAAAATACATATATGGAATACATCTATATATATATGTATATATACACATACTTATATATATTGATGCTTGGTAAGGCCACGACAACATCGTGAGAGCATACGTTGCTCATCCCACTTGACGGCACCACGATCTCCACCTCCGTCTCCTCAGAGGCTTCACGTCTGTGTGTCGCGTCTCCATGGAAACACATTCGAAGAATCCAGTAAGCGACGGTGGTGCACAACTGATATTGAGGAGGACCATCGAGATGATGATCGCATGATAACCCACAAATTTTGGGGATGGTGGCACGGGGACGTAAAACACGTCGCGATCTTCACCTCTATTGCATCGGAGACTTCACCTCTGTGTGCCGCACCTCCATGGCAACGCTTCCAAAGAAGCCAGCAAATGACGGTGGTGTACAACACGATGACAAGGAGGACCACCGAGATGATGATCACAGGATCATACACGGATTTTAGGGACAGTGGAAGGGGCGGTAAAGCATGTTAAACGGGCATCCGATTCTGGGGATCGGAAATGTCGACGGAGGGGATTACGACGAACGCCATCTGAATAGAATAAAAGAGGAGGCAGTGAGCAACTAGAGGGTTGTAATTGGGTGTTTTCTCCATTATTCTTCAGATGAGAAATTATAGCATCCTTTGTTGTAATATAATATATAATATATATAATATATTGTTATAGATATATATATGTGAATACATATATGGTATATATGTATATGTATCGGTACAATATATATAGTATATATAAATAGATGTTTATAGTTATATCACATAACATGTACACGTACAATATATGTACTATACATACATAAGACGTATATATACTATATATGGTAATATTTACACATATATGTAATATATATACACACAAAAATTTTATATGACAACGATGGAGATAATGGAGATGGTAGTCATGACACTTCCACCTGGACCACCTCCCTTTCGTGGTCTTTAGCTCGGTGCATCCACCTCCGCAGCAGGTAGATGCAGCAGCAACCGAGCAAGATCTGAACGACGACGAGGATGATGATAGACATTAGGCAGATACTACCATGGTGGCGCGTGCTACCGGGTCGTCCATATGTGGATCGGGGACATGGGTGGATGGTCCAGTGATTGACGTCATTTTGGCGGAGTTGAGTTTGGAGAGAGGAGATGGGAGTGAGGTGAAGATGCTGAAGAGGTTGAGTTTGGTGAGAGAGGAGGGGAGGGACACTGAAGATATTGAGAGGAGAGAAAGCGGTGAAAAAAAACCCACATGTTGCTTCAAATAAGGGGGGTGAATTTGACATGACATTCTTCTTTCGAATAATGTCGTTCATGAATTTCAATTTTGTCTTCGAGGACCATCAATACAGAATCTGTTTTGAGCTACGAATATCTATATGGAGTGTGTCCCCTACCAAGCATCACATGGGCACAATATAGACACACAATTTTGGTTTGATGGGATGTACCTCATTCTCAAACTAGTTCTGTGCAATATAACGTGAACATTGCCTCGGCTTTCATCCAAATCAGATTTATGCATAGAATTTTTATGAGCATGAGAATGCTTTCATATAGAATGTGTTGGTATTCCTTAGAATCTTAACTATTAGTCCAGTTGAACATAGTTTAACAACCACTATGTTATTCCTTTAATTGCTAAACTAAAGTTCAGAGCATAGTCAACGGGAACCGTAGAGGTTCTGAGTTGTTTCTCCTTTGGGCTTTGTTTGTAGAACTGATTGAAATAGGTAGAAATCCACATGTTGCTTCAAATGGGCATGCATTAAAATCCCACTTACTTTTGCATTCGTTTCAATTCCATAATTGTGAACCTGCCAAAGAGTTGTGATTGGGTGTCTTCTCCATTATTCTTCTGATGAGAAGTTGCAGCATCCTCTGTTGTAATATAATATATAATGTATGATATATTGATATATAATATATATTATACTATATCTATGAAAATACATATATGGCATATATCTATATATATATATATATGTATCTATACACATACATATATATACTGATGCTTGGTACGGCCACGACAATATCGTGAGAGCATACGTTGCTCATCCCACTTGATGGCACCACGATCTCCACCTCTGTCTCCTCAGAGGCTTCACGTCCGTGTGTCACGTCTCCATGGAAACACTTTCGAAGAAGCCAGTAAGCGACGGTGGTGCACAACTGATATTGAGGAGGACCATCGAGATGATGATCGCATGATAACCCACGAATTTTGGAGATGGTGGCACGGCGACGTAAAACACGTCGCGATCTTCACCTCTATTGCATCGGAGACTTCACCTCTGTGTGCCACACCTCCATGGCAACGCTTCCAAAGAAGCCAGCAAATGACGGTGGTGTACAACACGATGACAAGGAGGACTAGCGAGATTATGATCACAGGATCATACACGGATTTTAGGAACGGTGGTAGGGGTGGTAAAGCATGTTAAACGGGCATCCGGTTCTGGGGATCAGAAATGTCAACGGAGGGGATTACGACGAACGTCATCTGAATAGAAGAAAAGAGGAGGCAGTGAGCTACTAGAGGGTTGTAATTGGGTGTTTTCTCCATTATTCTTCAGACGAGAAATTATAGCATCCTTTCTTGTAATATAATATAATATATATATATATAATATATTATTATATATATATATATGTGTGTAAATACATATATGGTATATATGTATATGTATCGATACAATATATATATAGTATATATAAATAGAAATTTATAGTTATATCACATAACATGTACATGTACAATATATTTACTATACATATATAAGACGTATATATACTATATATGGTAATATTTACACATATATGTAATATATATACAAACAAAAAATTTATATGACAACGATGGAGATAATGGAGATGGTAGTCATGACACTTCCACCTGGACCACCTCCCTTTCGTGGTCTTTAGCTCGGTGCATCCACCTCCGCAAGATGTAGATGCAACAGCAACCGTGCAAGATCTGAACGACGACGAGGATGATGATAAACATTGGGCAGATACAGCCATGGTGGTATGTGCTACCGGGTCATCCATATGTGGATCGGGGACATGGGTGGATGGTCCAGTGATTGACGTCATTTTGGTGGAGTTGAGTTTGGAGAGAGGAGATGGGAGTGAGGTGAAGATGCTGAGAGGTTGAGTTTGGTGAGAGAGGAGGGGAGGGACACTGAAGATATTGAGAGGAGAGAAAGCAGTGAAAAAAACCCACATGTTGCTTCAAATACGAGGGGTGAATTTTACATGACATCCTTCTTTCGAATAATGTCGTTCATGAATTTCAATTTTGTCTCCGAGGACCATCAATACAGAATCTGTTTTGAGCTATGAATGTCTATATGGAGTGCATCCCCTACCAAGCATCACATGGGCACAATATAGACACACAATTTTGGTCTGATGGGATGTACCTCATTCTCAAACTAGTTCTGTGCGATATAACGTGAGCATTACCTCGGCTTTCATCCAAATCAGATTTACGCATAGAATTTTTATGAGCATGAGAATTCTTTCATATAAAATGTGTTGGTATTCCTTAGAATCTTAACTATTTGTCTAGTTGAACATAGTTTAACAACCACTATGTTATGCCTTTAATTGCTAAACTAAAGTTTAGAGCATAGTCAACGGGAACCGGAGAGGTTCTGATTTGTTGCTCCTTTGAGCTTTGTTTGTAGAACTGATGGAAATTGGTAGAAATCCCACATGTTGCTTCAAATGGGAATGCATTGAAATCCCACTTACTTTTGCATTCGTTTCCATCGGAATTCCATAATTGTGAACCTACCAAAGAGTTGTGATTGGGTGTCTTCTCCATTATTCTTCTGATGAGAAATTGCAGCATCCTCTGATGTAATATAATATATAATATATGATATATGATATATAATATATATTATATTATATATATGTAAATACATATATGGCATATATCTATATATATGTATATATACACATACATATATATACTGCTGCGTGGTAAGGACACGACAACATCATGAGAGCATAAGCTACTCATCCCACTTGACGGCACCATGATCTCCACCTCCGTCTCCTCAGATGCTTCACGTCTGTGTGTCGCGTCTCCATGGCAACACTTTCGACGAAGCCACTAAGCGACAGTGGTGCACAACTGGTAATGAGGAGGAGCATTGAGATGATGATCACGTGATGACCCACGAATTTTGGGGATGGTGGCAGGGTACGTAAAGCACGATGAATGTGCTTCCTGTTTTGGAGATCGGGAATGTCGACGATGGGGATCCCGACGAATATCATTTGAACTATAGAAAAGAGGAGGCAGTGAGCTGCCAGAGAGTAGTGGTTTGGTGTTTTCTCCATTAATCTTCAGATGAGAAATTATAGCATCCTCTATTGTGAAATATTATATATTATATAATATGTAATATATTCTATTATATATATGTAAATACATATATGGTATATATATGTATATAATATATATATATTGTATATATAAATAGATATGTATAGTTATATCACATAACATGTACTATATCATATATACACTATATTTGTAACATGTATATTTGCTATATATGGTAATATATGCTCATATATGAATTATATATACACAAAAATTTTATATCGAATTTATGTGTTTTGTTTAATAATCTTTAGAATTTAAGCTAAAATTGATGCCCATAATTAAAATAATTTGAACGATAAATATGTGCGAACCCTAGAAAATCCTTTAAAAAAATTTGATCTTTTTAAGATAACTTAATTTTAAAAACCAAAGTTTTATAAATTTTATGAGATTATAAACAAATACATATATCTTCAGTGTATGTGATTATATTCTCTGTATTAAGCTAGTGTATCTTGCTTTGTTAGTAAATGCTTCGTATAATTCAAGTTATACTCAGAGCGTATGATTAGTTAAAAGAAGTAGATAATTTTTAAGCACGTTAAAATTATAACAATGTTTCAAATTATCGATTTATTATGAACTAGGACGCCATTGTAGAATTAAGTGTATGCTCTAATTTCCATTAAGATTCAGGTGGTCACAAATCATGCTAATTAGGAGTAAATGCTTTACTTAGGATGGGTTTGACCATGAGTCAATCAATAAAGTTCAAGCAAGAGCACGATACAAGATCCCTCGTGGAGTAACTCCGGTACAATTACTTCTCTTACTACAAATGTTGCCTTTTCCTTGTATGATGATTTGTATATTTATTTAAATTTGAAACTTTGTATTCTATTTATTATTATTTATCTCTTATCTGACCTAACACATTAGAAAGTTCATGCATCGAATGCTGGTAAAATTATATTTTCATGGTCGGAGCATTCATAACAAGAGAATCGGATGCCACTACATATTGCCTCCCATCCTAATAGCATTCTTCATGACATCTGCTAATCCATGTGCCATGCTCTTACATGCTACTTGCTCTATTGAAAAGAATAAAAGAACTTAGAAATATGCACCATGACATAAGAATTACATGGATGCAAGGAAAGTAAACAACTGCAAACACACAAACTTCTAAATCAATCAACTGCAAATAAAGAGGATGATAATGGCACATGCTTACTCAACATAAACTACTACACTAAATATATAAACTTCTACACTAAACATATAAACTTCTACACTAAACTTGGTTTGCATCGTTCCCGCTAAGCAGACACATGCGACTAATGATGGACGACGATGCTATTCTGGAAGGCGGTCATTTGATGTAGATGTCATTGTCGGTCTTCTTGAAGATGCTTCAGAATCTTAAGAAGATACAACCGGAGAGAGGTATCTATCTGCTTCGTTTGGTGAGGCCACGACAACATTGTGAGAGCGCAAGATACTCATCCCACTCGGCGGCGGTGTGATCTTCACCTCTTTTGCCTCGGAGACTTCACGTCTATGTGCGGCACCTCCATGGCAACGCTTACAAAGAAGCCAACAAATGACGACGGTGCACAACATGATGACAAGGAGGACCACCGAGATGATGATCGCAGGATCACACACGGATTTTAGGGATGGTGGTAGGGTCGGTAAAGCCTGATAAATGAACTTCGGATTCTGGGGATCGGAAATGTCGACGGAGAGGATCACGACGAATGTCATCTAAATAGTATAAAAGAGGAGGTAGTGAGGAACTAGAGGGTTGTAATTGGGTGTTTTCTCTATTATTCTTCAAATGCGAAATTACTGCATCCTCTGTTGTAATATAATAAATAATATATAATATATATAATATATTGTATTATATATGTAAATACATATATGGTATATATGTATAGATACAATATATATATATATCGTATATATAAATAGATATGTAAGTTATATCGCGTAACATGTACATGTACCATATATACAATATATATAAGACGTTTATATACTATAGATGGTAATATTTACACATATATGTAATATATATACACACAAAAATTTTATATGACAACGATGGAGATGATGGAGACGGTAGACGTGGCACTTCTGCCTGGACCACCTCCCTGTCGTGGTCTTTAGCACGGCGCATCCACTTCCACAGCAGGCAGATGCAGCAGCAACCGAGCAAGATATGAACGACGAGGAGGATGATGGTAGACACCAGGCAGATGCTGCCGTGGTGGCGCGTGCTACCGGGTCCTCGATATGTGGATCAGGGACATGGGTAGACGGTCTAGTGAATGACGTCATTTTGTCGGAGTTGAGTTTGGAGAGAGAGGGGATGGGAGTGAGGTGAAGATGCTGAAGAGGTTGAGTTTGGTGAGAGAGGACGTGAGGGACACTGAAGATGTTGAGAGGAGAACAAGCAGTGAAAAAACCCCACATGTTGCTTCAAATAGAGGGGGTTAATTTGACATGACATTCTTCTTTCAAATAATGTCGTTCATGAGTTTCAATTTTGCCTCCGAGGACTATCAATACAAAATCTGTTTTGAGCTACGAATGTCCACAAGGAGTGTGTCCCCTACCAAGCATCACATGAGCATAAAATAGACACACAATTATGGTTTGATGGGATCAACCTCATTCTAAAACTAGTCCAGAGCGATACAACATAAGCATTGCCTCGGCTTCCATCCAAATCAGATTTACTACAGACTTTTTATGAGCATGAGAATGCTTTCATATATAATGCGTTGGAATTCCTTAGAATCTTAACTATTTGTCCAGTTGAACATAGTTTAACAACCACTCTATTATGCCTTGAATTGCTAAACTAAAGTTTAGAGCATAATCAATGGGAACCGGAGAGGTTCTTAGTTGTTGCTCCTTTGGGCCTTGCTTGTGGAACTGATGGAAATTGGTAGAAATCCCACAAGTTGCTTCAAATGGGCATGCATTGAAATCCCACTTACTTTTGCATTCATTTCCATCGGAATTCCATAATTTTGAACCTGATTTAAGTTGTGCTATCTTAGGTAGAGGATATCTACAAGCACTACTGTCGCAGATATTAGTCCCACTCTATTTCAAACGGATTGTTCTTACCTACTTTTTCTCATTTCCAGGGATCCCAGGGAATATTGGTCGATTTCTTCATCTCTAAGTGAGCCAACTTCCTTCGGACAAGTATCTCACGTGATGCATCTCGAGACCAATTATGCTATAGTATTCTCAGTGTTGTTGATAGTGCAGTGGATTATCTTCGCTGATTTCTTTTAGTTTTTATTTATATACTTTCCAATCCCTAATTGCCAACACCTTGCATGCTTCGTCTTTTCGAATATATTTATATTTATCGTAGTGTCGTAGTATGTTGTAGGATTTTCCCTGCTTTAACTACTCTGCATACGCCTTCTTATACCAGATAATGAGATTTGTTCTCCTAATATTAGAATATTCATTTGAGGAATGCCACCTCGGACGAAGTAATAATTTGGATTAAGTGAATCCAGAATACGTGCGACTAGGCAGGATATCCATGATGTTGATTTCAAAATACCTCCTATATAAGTGCCTTGGTAATACCCAATGTTGATCAGTGTCAAGATGATTTCCAACTTTTTATACCTTCCATAGAGACAACTGTGGTTGTATCCCACACTACACTTGTATGGCTGAAGGTGAATTATTTAGATATCTACCCAAAAGCATGTTTATGAGTTCTGACCCAAGAGTCTAGCCGTCTATCTTTTGACTTGTCTAAAATATGGTCCTTGTTAGCCTACATACACAGAATATATTAAACTCCCTTTTGTTTACATGGAAAAGTGATATATTTTATATCTACCTAAAAGCATGTTTTTGAGCTCTAATCAAAGAGGCAATCCCATTTCCAAATATAAACAGTGCAATCTTTATAAATTAACGACAAAAATGTGGATTTATGTCCTTACGCGACATCAAATATCTGATTATATTTCAAAGACTCCATAGTAGACAAAACTTGTATTAACATACCCTCCAATACCATAAAATCATTTCGATGTATTGAAATTTCAGGTACTCTTCTCTGCATACCAAATGAAACAAAACTTATCATATCATATATTTAAATGCCATAAAATCATTTCAATGTAATGAAATTTCGGGTATGATTATCTCTACATAAATGAACATATGTTTAAATATGAAAGCATCAGCTTGTGTAGATGATTGACAAAAACTTCATATAATAGATCATGATGAGATACTAGTAAAAAATTGATCCAATGCATCTCTTGACTTGTATCAGATGTCTCTCTAACTATATGAGTATGGGGTAAAAAGAAGAAAAATTTAAAAATTAAAATCATAAAGTGAATGAACAACATACATGCAATGGATTATCATGGGAAAGATCTTGAAAGGTTGAAGAGGTTCTGGCGATTGGAAGGCTGAAAGAGGCTCCAGTGAGATTCTAGGAATATTGAAGAGACTATGGCGATTGGGAAGGAGATGCGCATGGTGCCAAGGTCCCATTGATCTCTCCTCCTTTCCGGACTCAGGTTCTCTCTCTTCCTCACCTTCACTTCATCGGTGTCTTCCCTAATCCCATCCGCAATAAGATTTGTTACTAAGATATAATTATGCAGCATGCGTGGTCTTTCTTTTTAAAATATCGAATATTCTTTTTAAATTATAAAAGAATTACATTAACACTATATTACTGTATACTACTTATGTAAAAAGTTTGAGCCAAAAATAATACTTGCTCCTTTTATATAAAAACACAATAAAAATTGAAAAGGCTATAAAAATCATAAAAAAATCACAACAAATACAAATTGTACTCCATCTACTTTTACCCGTACTTTCAGTATAAGATATTGCTGAACACATAAGTAGTACCTATAATAATTTTCTACCACTATAGACTATATATTCCAACTTTATGACATAACTGTTTTCAAATCCTTTTACGGTGAAATAAAAATCTAGAAATTAAAAATTAAAAATTAAATTGAAAAATATAAGTAGAAATAAAAAATATAAAATTTAGTAACGAATTTTTTTTGATAGAAACGAAACAATATATATATATATATATAGGGTAAAATGGGGCTGCCCCCAGGGGGTAGCTAACTTAGCTACCCCCGCCCCATTTTCTCCATATTTTTGATTTTTTTTTGAAAATTTCTTCCATGAATATTGATCACTATATCCCTATATTGTGTCATTAAAATTTCGTGTGAAACAGAGACTCCTACGACCTCCATCCAGACAGTCATTTTTTTAACGGTAACATGATTTTTTAAATCGACCCCATTTGGATGGAGGTTGTAGGAGTCTCTGTTTCGCATGAAATTTGAATGACATAATATAGGGATTTAA
This sequence comes from Ottelia alismoides, assembly GCA_037367405.1. Taxonomy (NCBI): domain Eukaryota; kingdom Viridiplantae; phylum Streptophyta; class Magnoliopsida; order Alismatales; family Hydrocharitaceae; genus Ottelia; species Ottelia alismoides. The sequence continues at coordinate 238,930 of JAZKJV010009967.1, forward strand.
TAATGAATTTACACGGTTTTAGATTTCAAAAAAAATAAAAAAAAATTGTGAAAAAGGGGCGGGGGGAGCTAAGTTAGCTCCCCCTAGGGGGCATACACATTTTACCCATATATATATATATATATATATATATATATATATATATATATATATATATATTAGAAGATATAAAATGTCAAAAAACGTGATTAGAAGTTTACACACTAACACTACACATATACTTGGGATTCACTACAAATATCTAGTGCTTTTTTGAACTCAACACTCCAAAACTAACTACAACACTTATAGTTAGGAGTATAATATAAAATTTTGTTCCAAACATGATTTCCCGAGTTACAACTACACATGAGGCTTTACAACCTGTCTCTTATAAATTGAGTTTTTTGTGTGTTTTCATAAGGCTTGCAAAAGTTTAGGAAGGCCAGCTCAATGAAAAACAATATCAGGTTAATGATCCTACTTATATATGGACAATGAATTTGCCATTATCAATGCAAGTTTTGATTAGCTCAAAGCTCTCACAAACTGGGTATATATTGCACGTGAGAGTAGATGGATATCCAAACGACACTAAGAGGTGTGATTCTCATTCATGGGATAGTCTTAAACTGTGAGGAACTCTATAAGTAAATACCATTATGCAGATTCTGAAATAATATATAAAAAATAAAAAAAATAAAAAAATATGAATTTGTAAAAATATTAAAGAATGAATAAATTGAATATTTTATTCGGGTCTACTGTACAATGAGGGTCCAAAACCTAACTTTTACACCTTAACTCCAAAAATTATAAAACTACCTCCATTAAATAGCTAATGAAATGTTATATATTCATCAGTCCCATGGGAAGTCTCAGAATGGACTCCTGAGTAGTTCTGGGCTTTGAGCTCTTTGATGAAGGGGTGGAGTTCATCTTTCATCCCAGAGAGGGGACTTATTGACTCCTTGGCGGCTTTGGGCTTCACTGCGCCTCACTTCATTCTGCTTTTGGGACAAGAAGAGTGGTCAATGCCCTTGGCAGGATGGGAAGGAAGCGAACTATGCTGATAATGGTCCGTTGCCAACTTGCTTTTCAGCTGAGAGGTCAGCAGTGCCCAGCTTTCAGTAGGAGCTGTACTCTGATCTTTGCATTCGCCAGTGCATAGATTGATTTTCATACATTTTGAGTTTTTATTTGAAATATATGGGTATGTGAAGTAGGGATTTTGGCTTTTTATTATGTGTGTAAAAGTTACAATGTGTATTATTTTAGTACAAACTCAATTTTATCTTTTTGTTTCATTAATATCTACAATTTGTATATAATAAGTTTTTTAATTTGATGCATAAATAATAAAGAATAAAATAAGTGTTAAAAATACTTTATTTGGGAAAAAATAAATTGATTTTTATTGTATTTTTGGCTCGTATCTCCCTCTATTTTATTCCTTGTCGACCAACTCAATTCTTGAACTGGTCTTGGGATTTCGGTTCATAAAATATCTTCGATATTTTATTCCTTTTATTTTCTTCCCTTTATTATATAATTTTGGCATTAGAAGTACTATTATTTACCAATAAATGCAGAGAAGCATGAATGCTATTTTGTACAAATTAATGTTATTTACATGCACTAGCTAGGGTTCTTAAGGCTAAAATGATAGAATAAAGGTGGTGAAATGGAGATTCATCACCTCCTATCTTTGCCTTTGCTAGTCAATAGCAAATACTTATGCAATAAGTACAAAAAGAATAAAGAAGAAAAGAAAATGAAGAACAGATGGAATTGATTTCAATTATTAAACTTATCTGTATAAAATCAAAGTTTGGAGCTCAGGCTAGACCTTGATATGAAAATATGTGTGGAACTTGGTCGAGAACAAAATTTAAAACACAACAGCCTTTAAAAGTCACAGAAATCGGTTCAAACCACCTCAATAGCCAGGTCAGAACCAACCTATATCATATGCAAACCCTTATAACTATGAAGATGACTTGTACAATGTAAGTGATAGTGGCTCTCCCCAACTAAAATTACAAAGGAACTGACTTCTCCAGAATGACAACCCAATGATTCCCCAATCCAACACTCTTTCCTCGAGGAGCATGGTATTCCTTTCTAAGTTCATGTGGCATCTGACTCAAGAGGAGGGGGTGGAGAAAAGAATGGATGGTAGCCAGTGTAACTACCTATCCTGGTATGCAAGACCAATGTAGTCAAGTCATCCAACTGCAGGCTCACATAGTATAACTTTTTGCTCAAGATTGCTTATTTTCTATACAACATGTATACATACTCCAGCAGGCACTTTATTTTCAATCAGGTCTGTCTACTTTTTTGGAGTTTTTTTGGAATACTATTTACAACAACATTTACATAAGGAGTTTTTCCTCTTTAGCCAGAAGACTATCCCTCTCTTGAAACATTATTGCAACCAATACTATTCCGTCTTTAGACCACATGGCAACTGAATCATGTTGGGGTGCACTTCCCTCCCTAGATGAGGACGGATGTTTCCACTCATCTACATCTCAGACCGGTAAATCCAGTCCCCTCACCACTGCAATTGAGTTTAGCCAAGTGAAAGGTGAAGTATCCAAGTTAGGTCATGACTGAAAAGAGTCATGCGTGTGTCTCGAAAAGTTCTAGTTAGTCAGTCGAGGTGACTTGAACCCAGCCTTGTGTCTCAAAGAATTATCTCCTAATGGACCTGAAGTACCTTAAATCTAGTTCCCATAAGGTTTTGCAGTAAGGTCCAACCAAGATCTAATCTTTGACTTTCTTGGACTAGTTTAATCATCGAGCTCAATCAGAAAGAATGTTAATGCTGTGCAAATGTTATGTACAATGCAGAAAATATTTTTGTGAAGCACTTTTTCAAAGTCTTGATTTTTTGAAAAGATAATGCATAAAAAAATATTTACATGTGTATATTTCTTTATTATTATTATTTTAGGTATTTCTAATTTTGCAGATGTTTTTGTGATTTTTGGAAGGAGAAGATTTTGGCTAAGAAAATAGATACAAATATCTATACTGGGATGCATCTTATATTTACAAGAATTTTGGTTCTTAAAGGATTTGCAATGGGTAATTGATCACTTTTATAGGCACATGTATAAAGAATTTTAATATGGTGTGTATACTCCTAAAACTTATTTGAAAATCATTTTTCAACAGTATAGAAAAGTCTAGTTGAACATAATTTTTACAAACATTTACATGCATTTGAAAATCATTTGGCAAAGGTTTTTCAAATAGTATATATATAGATTCTTCAAATATTTTTGCAACCATTTTTAAAACTATTTGCAAATCATTTTTCAAACATTTTTATTTCACGCAAAAAAAATTTGTAGATAAAATATTTTGACAAAGGTTGAACACATTTTACAAAATATTTTCCAAATAGTTTTCAAAAGATGTTTCAAAACAGGTTTTCAAACTATTTTTCAAACATTTTGCAAAAATATTTTTTCCTGATTTATTAATCAGTATGCATAAAAAGAGTATAAGGAGCTATACACATCATTTTAGAAGATTGTAATGAATTTAACAGTATTGTTAGCCATAAGTATTATTTAGAATACAAAAGTACGAGTTTTGTCTTAAAGTATATACATAGTATATATGACCCCCCTATACTTAGCTTGAGCTATGTCCTCATAGATCAAAGAGAAAAAGAGAAGACAACTTGTAATAAGTATACAAAAGTCTAAAGAATAAATAAACAAGGACATGAACAAACATATGGGAAGTTGACCGCCTCCTATACTTAGTATCAAATAATCCTAAGTATAGCAGATTGTACATAAGGCAGGGAGGGTCAAGGGTGAGAATGAACAGATCATACTCAGACTGTCTCCCTCATGTACGTCGGGTAAGAGAGCCCTAAGTATATGCAAGAAAAGGAGACAATAAAGAGGATCAAAGAATAAAGATAATCGGAGTGTGCACCCCCTATACTTAGGGTAAAATATGCCCTAAGTATAGAAGACTGACCAAAAAGGGGTGATATATATACAATTTAAAAAAAATAAAAGTAGAAAATGAAAAGAAGAAAAGAGGAAAGACAAGAGATTAAAGGAAGAGTTCTTGAGTTGCATTATCTGAATCTTTTGAAGTTGACAGTGCTACGGATGTATCACCGACGTGCAATACTTGGATAGAGTCGAAAATAACCAAGAAAGTGTCACGCTCAAGGTAGGACTTCATTATCTGTCTGTTGACGACAAACGACTGTGTGTCAGGAGACAATTCTGATATTGCAATGCCACCATTGTAACACTCTTCTCAAACTTTAAACGGTCCCATCCATTTGCTTTTCAATTTGCCTGAAAAGATCTTCAATTTTGCATCGAATAGCCACACTTTCTGCCCATCTTCGAAGGTCTTTCGTCTGATGTGCCGGTCATGCCAATGTTTCACCTTCTCCTTTTACATGAAGGTGTTATCGTATGCATAGTATCGAAATTCCAGGAGCATATTCAAATCATCATTTCATTTCTAACCACTTCTTAGTGAGTCCCAATTGCACATATTGATTGTCCATAAGTATTTGTGAATTAATTCCATGGGAAGATGACATGGTTTTTCATATACAAGACAATAGGGAAACATGCCCAAGGGAGACTTGTAAGCATTTATGTATGCCCACAGGATGGAGTCAAAGAGTTGGGACCAATTCTTTCTGTCCAAATTCACAAGTTTTTGGAGGATCATCTTGATTTCTCTGTTTGATAACTCTGCCATGTCACTGGTCTGAGGATGGTAAGGATATGTGACATGGTGCTTGATGTCGTACTCCTTCATTAGTTTTTTGACCTTTCTGTTTATGAAGTGACTACCGCCATCTGATATTAGTTTCTCCGAAATCTCAAACTGCGAGATGAGGTTCTCTTTCAGAGATTGGAGAATTGTACGGTTGTCTATGACTCGAGCGGGGATATCTTCAACCCAACAACTCACATAATCAACGACAAGAAGGACGTGCTCATGTCCCTGACTGTTGGGGAAAGGTCTCATGAAATTGATGCCCAAGCATCGAATACGTCTGCTATCTGAATGATCTTTAGGGTCATTAAATCTTTTGTTGTGAGGGTGCCTTTCAATCTCTAACAATTAGTACATCGTTTGACAAAAGTTGTTGCATCCTTAAATATTGTGGGCCATCAGAGGCCACACACAAGTACTTTTACTGTCGTTCTATCTATAAAGTGATGTCTACCATATTCGAACGAATGACAATGCTCGAGGACACTATGATGCTCCTCCTGAGGAATACACCTGCGCCAAATGCAATATGCTCCTTCCCTGAATAGAAGTGGGTCTTCCCATTTATAAAAATGAACAGTCGACAAGAACTTGCCCTTCTTGATTTTCATCCAATCTTATGGAACAACATCGGATACGAGGTAGTTCACACTATCGACATACCAAGGGAGCGAATCCACGACAGGAAAGGTATCTGTGATGGGTGCACTTCTCAGAGGAGGCTCTTGCTGCTCATTTTTAGAGGTGATTTATAACCAAATTCTGGACTCCAGGCTTGTCTTTTATTTCCAAATCAAACTCTTGGAGGTGAAGGATCCATCTGATCAATATTGGTTTGGCATCCTTCTTCTGATGTAAGTATCATATAGAAGAGCGATCGGTGAAGATGGTGACTTTTGATCCAAGAAAATAGGATATGAACTTCTTTAGGGTGATTACCATAGCCAGCAACTCTTTCTCTATCATAGTATAATTTCTTTGAGCATCATCAAATGTCTTGTTGGCACAATGAATGGCATATAGCACTTTATCTTTCCTTTGTCCTAGTACAACCCCAACTGCGAAGTATGATGCATCCATCATAATCTCGAAAGGAAGAGACCAATCCAGCGGCTGTAGGACTAGAGCTTCGGTGATTAGATTCTTCAGATGATTGAATGAAAGGGGAACATGCTGATCAATATGAAACTCGGTCTCCTTGCATAATAATTGTGTGCGAGGTCGGGCAATGCAGCTGAAGTCTTGGATGAACATTCTGTAGAATCCCACATGTCTCAGGAATGACCTCACATTCTTCATTGTCTGAAGTGGCTTAATATGAATAATTTCTATTGTTTCTCATCAGGTAGCCTCTCGTTAACGAGCAGTTGATCATAGAGAAAATGATCACAACACACCAAATGAGCATCATTCGCCATCTCCTATCATGAGACCATGATCTACATCAGCTACTCCATATGAGGAGGATGTAGGGACTCCAAGTACACATGAGTCGAAAAGACCACGAGTACGGGGTGCTGCTCAAGGAGTTGCTCTCAACCGCCTTAGACCAGGAGAGACTTTTTTTGTAGATCTTGTGGACGGTTATGCTGTTGGAATCAATAGTGAACTTTTTCAAAGTCATTTAGGTATACTCACTCGTAGTATTATCCCAATTACGATTCGGGATTTTCGAAGAGATGCCACAAAAGAGATGCGTGATCTACTTATGAAGAGATTGAGGGTAATGTCGATATATACCTTAGTAAGATTGTTCATATTTTTTATATGAAAATTTTAGTCAGCACATATTACAGGAATCATTTTCATGGGAGATCAACAATGAGTTGGATAAGATGATTCTTTCGCATGCTTCAGAGTTGCATCGAAGTTGGCGATTTCGAATTAAGAGATATGTAAGAAAATCAATTTTTTTAATCATTATAGGTTATCATTGGAATGAATTCTTATATAGAATTATAATCCAGACTTGTTATCTATATTTCTAGCACTTTGATGAGAATATCCCGATAAGTCAACTACTTGCTAATGTAACGGAAGGTATAACTGAAGAAGATTGGAGAACTTTAGTTGATTATTGAACATCCAAGGAATATAAGGTATAACCTATACTTTATATTAGGCAATGTTTCCTATCGATGATATTGCTAGACATTGTTAACATTCCATTGAAGTAGATCTACTTAGAATCTATTTGTTTTTACCATTGTTGTTGATTAGAAGCTCCTCTTTATTTATAAATGGTATTTGTTTTAAATCTTTTTTCATCCATCAAAATAATTCCAATTGTCCTATTTAGTTTAGATTTCTGTTCGAAAATAATAGGTGCTAATTATGGAAATTATATTGTTGTAGGAAATGCAATGCAGAAATGCACATAATCGATCAAAGTCAACACATGCAGCTCATCACATGGGTAGAAAAAACACCAAGCAATTAAAGCACGAGTTGGTATGTAATTATTATTTTTTCTAATTTACGTAATTTTTATGCATTACCTCATGTATTTATTTATATAATTAAATTCAGGTGAAAAAGGGTATTGATGATGATCGTTGCAATCTTTTTATATACTCAAAAAGTAGAGAAGGAAAAAATGGCTCAAGAATGTGGCATGATAAGAAATTGCAAAAGAAACATGTAAGTTAATATACTTATGTTTCAAATTCATTTTAATATATGTATTAATTCAAATTCTTTTTATTTCATTGCATCAGGATCAAATGATGGCACTTCAACACCCAGATGATGGGTCTCCTATCTCTCCAGACGCAGCATATCTACAAGCTACTGGACCTGAACATCCAGGACGCGTGAGGGGAGTAGGCGGAGGGGTTAATCCATCCAAGTACTATGGACGTAGAGGCCAACCAGACAGTAACTTACATGATCGAGTCACAAGATTAGAGGTCTTGCTAGGAGAGATAGCAAAATCAGTTGCTGTCATTGCCAAAGCACAAGAGGCGTCATCATCGAAGGGCAGTCGTTCATCACAAAGAGAGTGTTCATCATCTGGAATGAACAAAGGCATGGGTGCAAGAAGAGATGATGAAAATTTAGAAGATGGTGCAGATTTTAGTGATTTCGCTTTAGATGAATAGCATTCAATTTTAGACCAATCTTTATGTTACACCTAATATTATTAGATTCCAAAGGTCATATACTTTTTAATATTTTATTAGCTAATTAAACCATAATTAGCTCTTATTTTGTTAAAAACCTTATGTTGACATGAGGATTATACACTTTTTCAACTTGTGTGTTTATGCTTATCATAAGTTTGTTTGTTACCTTGTATGTAGATTTATCATGTCTATGCATGTTCACCATGTGATTATGACAGTACAGGGAATGACCATCGAATAGCATATGCATATCATATGAGATTTTGTTAAATGATTAATTGACACATGCATTGATTTTTTTTAAATTCGCTTTTTTTGCCACGGTACCACTTCCATGGTCAAATCTCTGTCGTCACAACTATTAAACCGTTGTCAAAGCCTATGCACTTTAGCAAGATATTTTTTTACCACATTTTGGTTACCGTGGCTTAAATAGATTTGTCATGCTATTAAACCGTGGCTTGAACGATTTTTCAATGGTAAAATTACTGTGGCCAAAATAATATAGACACAATAAGTCCACTGTGGCGAAAAAGTCACCTCTTTGGCCACGATAAACTATAAGACAGTGGTATAAATCACGATAATATTACTGTGGCCAATATTATTAGGCAACGTAATATAACTTTAAGCCACGATACTCAACCGTGGCCTGTTCTATGTTTTTTAGTAGTGTATTCACGGCCCAAACTAATTTGTAAATTGCATTTCCAATTAATTAATTAATGTGAATCCAATTCACATTAATAATTAACAAATGCTATTTACATAAATTCTCTCTCTCTCTCTCTTTAATATATGTATATTATAAATCATATTTATAATACACAAATATTATGGATAGTATTATCCACATTCTCTAATCCTTGATAATTAAATCCCATTTAATTATCTAGGATAATTATTCTCACAATATGAATCTCATTCATATTATGCTTGATAGTTAAATCTCATTTAATCATCAAGTCCTTCTTTCTTGGATATTTAGTTCATCAAATGAATTATTCTTGAACCCCTTCAAGAATAATGTGCTTTCTCCACAGATACTTGGAGATAAGGACATGGCGATTGTATTGTTCCACGTATAGTAACTTGGATATTGAGATTTCATCTCAAATACAGATCTTACGAATCACAGGTGCTTGATTAAATCAAGAACACAAATCCAATCTTCTCATTGCATCTGAATCTCATCCAGACCAATGTCCAACATTTGGACTAAGATCAGATCGCTTCTCTACTGGAAGGAGTCGCTAAAATCCAGAAGGAGTCGCTAAAATCCAGACCTGTTTCATCACTCCCTCGGAATGGAAGCGTCATGGATATACAATCGTTTATGATCACATCACCCTCAGGTATTCCCAATACCTGTACATCCTGCATACTGGAAGACCCATGATTAATCTGAAGATTAAGATCAATTTTACACTTTCTTCTTCAGAGTTTAATCACTAAGTTTCTCAATCTTGGTCATTGGGAGTTGGTATCGATCATATGCTTTCCATAGCATATATCATACTTTCAAATTCATGTCATGCTTCCAAAGCACGACGACCATGCATTGAATTTGATCGGTCACAATACCTCATGAGTGAGCTCATGTCTTCCGGTTCATAAGTGAACCTGTATGATCCCTTTAAGAGATTGTATTGCTCATATGCCCTTATATGCAAACCAGCTCGTTGGTGTATAGACCTTGGTTAGGCCATCAACCTATCGGTCTGTCAAATGTACATACTCAGACATATAACAATACCTCTGTCTCCGGTCAAAGGATGCGTGCCTATGTTGTGACAGCATTCAACATAGGACTTAGGTTATCTCGATCTCGTTAAGTCAACCCATTGACCTAACTAATCTGACACCTCCGAATCACTATTCCCATGCAGAGGACCTGCATCGAGAGATCGGTCAGATATCAGCCTATGTGAGAAAGGATTGCCATCTCCTACTCAAGTTGGAGATCTTCTCTTAATAATCATTTGACGGTGCTTGATGAGTCCTCTATCTAACTCCTTAGATATTCATCCAAACACCAGCTTATATGATTCATTTAATGAATCAACAGTTATATGATCATCAAGATGGACATGGTCATTACCCTAATTGTATAGAGGGATCTTATAGTGCATTCATTCATTTAATTTCAGAAAGGGAGTGAAACATCAATAACTTTTATTGATAAACAACTATATATTACAATAACACTTAATGTAAGAATGGTTCACCCAGGGCTCACAAGTCTAACAATGTCCTCATAGGTCAAAGAGAAAAAAAGAAGACATAACTCGTGCTGAGTATAGAAAAGCCTATACTACAACAACTAACATAATAACAAATGAAAAAATAACGAGATAAATGAATAAGAAAATGACCATCCCCCTATACCTAGGATCAAATAATCCTAAGTATAGCAGATTGTACACATCGCAGGGAGGGTCAAGGGTGGGAATAAACAGATCAATGAATGAATCAAAGGTGCAGGCCCCCTATACTTAGGACAAAGTACGTCCTGAGTATAGAAAACTGACACAAAGGGATGCCACCTTTTATGTAGATAAAGAACTATGAAAAGGAAAAGAAGAAAAGAAGAAAAGAGACATATATACAGATATATGAGAGGATCATGGAGAATGTATACATCACTCTCCCTATAATTAGAGTGAGATATCCCTAAGTATAAGCAACGACAGGAGTGATGAAACGGAACATAGAACAACGCGGTGTGTTCCCCCCTATACTTAGGACAAAGTATGTCATAAGTACAGACACAAAGATATGGCGATAAATCTAGGGCACACATAACATGCAGGAGAAAGAAGGAATAGACAAAACACATATATACCATTGGTAGAGATTGATGAGGTACAGGACGACATTTGACAAGTGAATACCATGCTCTCGTCGTCGTCTCCCTGTGAGAACGAGGACTCATTTAGATAGTAAAAAGACACCCTGATATTGAATCAGGTGGGTGTCAGCTACCGGGGACAAATAGATCGGAAAATAAAGAAGGGATCGGTAGCGTAAATCAGATGATCGGCTCATAAAGTGTGAAAGAGGTGAGCAGAGCCGGTACCGTAAGACTTGGAGGAAGAAAGAGCAGTACATACCCCTCCTAGTCAATCATGGTCTCAGATAGGATATGTGCATGAAGACATGAGACTTTCCTAATGCAGCGGTGTGGCATCCGATGGGCATAAAATCTGAAGGTCACAATACACACCGAACACTACACACCCGGGCTCAACCCTGCGAGGGTCCTCAAGGTGAGCGGGAGTAGAGAATAATCAGAATACTCGGCCCCGTGCTCCAAAAGAGAGGAGACACAACTAGGGAGGAGACTGGGTACAAAAATCCACAGACTCGACTTCGTGCTCCAACAGATAGGAGACACCAGCAGTGAAGCCGAGTACCTAAAGTATGAGTAATCTCCTGCAGATAACCATCGGGGAGTAGTACATGCTAAGCAATGAATAATCAGAACAGAAGCTCGCCCTTGCGAGGGTCGTCAAGGTGAGCAGTCTCAAAGGAGCCTGATCCATCAGACGGATCACAGAAATGGTCTTGGTATGCGACAGATCGGCTACCATCAGAAGAGACCGACAAATCAAGAAAGTGTGGCAGCGTCCCGCAGATAACCCTCGAGGAACGTACTGCCAACTAAGCATCGAATAATCAGAGAAAGATGCCTCATCCTTGCGAGGACCGTCAAGGAGAGCAGACACAAAGGAGTCTGGCCAAATGGGTCCCAAGAAACAACAGATCAGGTGAACCTCAAAGCAATGGGGACCAAAACCATATCAGACGACTCGGCTCCGTGCTCCAACAGATAGGAGACACAATCAGCAAGGGGAACCGAGCGTAAAGAAAGTGTCGCATTTTCCTGCAAATAGTCCTCGGGGAACAATGCAAACTAGGCAGTGAATAGTCATATCAGATCTCGTCCTTGCGAGGGTCATCAAGGAGAGAGGACTCAAAGGAGTCAATTAGAATGGTCTCGATAGGCGACAAATCATCGATCAACAGAAGAGACCGCAGAATCTAGAAAGGTGTCATAAGCTCTTGCAGATAACCCTCGAAGAGCACTATGAACTAGGAATGGAATAATAAGAAATGTAACATCCATCCTTGCAAGGACCGTCAAGGAGAGAAGACTCAAAGGAGTCTGAGCCATTGGCCTCGTGCACCAACAAATCAGGCACACAATCAGGAGTGAGACCGAATATGTGAAATCAGACGATACGGTTTTCGGTGCCAACAAGGTGGAGACAGGGTCAGTGTATGAAACCAATCGTACAGAATGTGTCGTATTCTCCCGTAGATAGTCCTCGGGGAACAATACGAACTAAGTCAGTCAAATCATGGGATTGCTAGCATCGTATCTCAGGTCCTCAAAAATGATAAGTCAACCGTACCTTAGGAGGGAATACGATCATGTGAGGGAGAAAATAATCAGGTGAAGTTTCGAACATCCCTCAGTCAATCTAGTCAGCTAAGTTGGCACAGACAATAATCATGAATCCTCAAAGTGCCATAGGTGGATTGTAGAATCAAGAGATCAAGGATGGATCAATCAAAAGATGTGAGATCATGTGGGTGTCGTACACCTTTGTCTCGAAGTTAAAATCATAATAGTCAATAAATCCTAAAAAATGGAGATGGGTATTAACCTCAAAATAGATAAATCAATGGCAGCTCATGAAATCATCATCAAATCGGTGAAATAGGTCACATCCTCAATCCAGTGTACGAGATCAAAATATCCAAATAAATAATCACATCTAATGATTGTGCATCATAAAAAATCCTCAATAAGCTCCTATGCGCGTATCCAAAGTCAAATCCACCAAGAGTAGTATATCAATCTCAACATCCTCAACATCATGCCCGACTTACTCCAATAATCAATATAAATCAAAATCCTTGATGCGGGTGATCTCTGAAAGCACAACAATCCCGAGTGATAGAATAGATGATAATGGGGAACACGCGGAGGGTGGGCAAGGAGTGGAACACAAAGGTCGGGCAAAGGTGATTGAGCGCAAGCGCCAATATCATGACTTAATGCAAATGAAGAGATATATGTATAAGAGAGGTAGAGAGACTCAAAGATGAAAAATGCACGACAAACACGGTCGGGACGGAAAACTCAAAGAGATGCAAATGGACACCAAGTCTCAATCAATACACAAAGCAAACCCCCGATTCACCTACTCAAGACAGTGAAGACCGAGATGTGGTTTTTTATCTTGTTGATTTTAGAGATTAGGTGATCATAAAAAGTTGCACACACAGGAATTAGGCTGTGGGATTGGGGCACCAATCCTTAGCGTGTACGTGGAAATAAAATGCGCAAACAATGAGGGGGTTACTCTCCCCAAGACAAGGGTCCATTACATTTATTTTAGGTCCAATAGAATTAACAGTCCTGATTTTATTTTGATTATCATTTTTTTGTCATTTTTCAATGCATGTTCCTAACGGGGTTCCAATTTCCACTTTGCATCCTAGGTTGGCAAAAATAAAGGGAGAAGGTCGGAAAAGCCATGCAAGTCAGAAATCGATGATGCATGCTAAGTAAGAAGACTTTCAGTACCTCTAGCTCTCTCTATGCGGGATGCAAGATAGAAATGAAACCTGTGCTACATGAGATGCAATCCGATGAAATCGCCCTAGGTATAGGAAGCTATTAGCGTGAATAACATTTTTCAAAATTTGACTAAGTCCAGCAGCGTGTCTATAGGTACATGCAAGGGTTATTAGGGCTTTGGACCTAATCTACGAGCAAGCAATTCCTATAGGTAAGGGCTCATTCACACAAAATAATAAAAATAAAATAAAAAAGGAAAAAGTGTCAAAATCGTCGAGGCCTCCAAGGGAACAATCACTCGGGCAATGGACCTCGGGAAGTCAGAGTGGGAGAGTCCTGCTTTATTGCAATCCAAGTGTCACTCTCTCACATAAATTTACATATTAACAAATAATGCAAAAATTAGAATGCCTTCAAAAATTCTCCTCCATCTGCCTTCGATTCTCTCTCCTGTTGGCTAGTGTAGAAGAGCCAACTCCGCCTCATTCGGGTGCATCGGACTTCCTAGGAATTCCTCCTTTGCTTGGCGGTCCCTCGCATTGAAGACAAATAATGAAGAGGGTTAGAACAATCACAATAATATCAATAATGCAAATAATCAAATAAATGTTGCCAAGGATGAAGAATCAAATAAATAATGAGTATCCCAAATGACGTTGCTTCCCGGCAATGGTGCCATCTGATGAAGGGCATTTTCCCGAGGTCGTGTCTTTCCGCACGGCGGATCAACAGTCGCCGAGGTGACCTCAGACGGAATCCCAAATCAATCAGCAATTAACCCACAATAATAAATCAAGCATTTAAATCTCAAAAAAGTGGAGTTAGAATTTATTATAACTCTACATGCAAATGTGTATAGGTGTAAACTTGTATAGAGGTCGAACACTAGGAGCAAACGGTTGGGGGCAAAAATAAATGCACATAATTATCTAATTCTCTTCTTGTCCATGTTATTGTTTTTGTGGGTTTTTGATTTTATATATATATTTTTGTTTTATATTTTTGTATTTGATTTTAAATTTTCTGATTTATATTTTCTTTTTATATTTTCTATTTTTCTATTTTCTTTTTCTTTTAATAAAGATATAATACATAATAAGGAATATATATATATAAACACTATAGATAAGAGAGCAATAAAAAGAGGGAAAAATAATCAAAATACAACAAATAAAATGTTTTTGTTAATTTTATATTGCTCTAATATTTTTGTGATTTTTCTCGATTTTCCTATTTTTTGGTATTTTTAAGGGCAAAAAAACCGGAAATCAGTGAAATAAGTTGCTGGCCGACATTAAAATGAGGATGAAAAATATCAAACAGTGTCTAAAATTCCTCAAATTAATCTTAAAATAAAGATAATGAAATAGGGAAAAATCAATTACTTAAATTATATTTTTTGGATTTTTCTGGAATTTTTAATGTTTTTATAAAGGTTTTTGGGATTTTACAATTTTTAGGAGTTCTCTTTTGCAAATTTTTATGATTTTTATACTAGAGCTAAAACAAGTAAAAGTACATGGCAAATAATTTTTTTTGAATTTTTCACAGCGTTTTTCTATTTTTTTGGTATTTTAAAATTTAGACAGGGACTATTTAACCTCCAATTCAATTTTAGTAAATAGGTTAAATGCTCAAAAGTGCAAAAGGGACACGTAGCGTGTAAGGACATTGCATGGGGCACTTAACCTTATTTTTTTGGAATTTTTGGAGCTACAAGGTTGTTTTTAATAATTAGATGAAAGTCCCAAAATTAAATAGAACTAGCAGGGGCTTTTTTGCGAATACAATTATTTCTAGGGGGGTCTATGCAAATTTACCAATTTTTTTGAACGGGAACGTGAAGTTTCAAAACATAATACACATTTCAAAACCCGCAAGGATGTCCATGCAAATTACCCACCACGTGGGACTACACGTGACTCACATACGTAGGGACCAAATTGCAATATATCAAAGTACAAGGGTCTGCGTGCAAATTACACAAAAATATAACACTTTAAATTTTATTTAATGGACTTTTTAGAAATACAAATAAATATAGGGGCTCCAGTGCAATTTTTACAAACCCACGTGGGACCACACGTAAGGTGACGTGGATTGGACCTAAGTGTAAATAAAAGCAATACAATGGTCTTTTTACACAATATCCACTCGTTTACAACGTTAATTAATATTTACAAGATTAAACAATAAATACAAAAAAGGGCGGGGGATGATTTAGCAATTTACCCCCAAAGAGGCGCTGATGAAAGACGATGATGCTTTTGCTTATCTACGTGGCCTTCATCCAATGGCTGGTATCGGTTCGACGAGGGGCGGTGAAGATTAGATCATCCGAGATGATCCGACGGTCCGAACGCTGCTCCATCGGACGTCTGTGCTTCGATATGGAGGGGTTCCCTTCATCCAATGACAGGGAACGAAGCTGGAAGAACATGGAAGAAGGCTCGCCTGGACGAGCTTCTTCCGACGAGATCTTGCCCCCCGGCCGGTCTTTGCTGCTCCCAAGGGTCCTCCAAGCTTCTTGGAAGGTATCTCTAGCTGATGGAGGTCTCGGACTGGTCAGAAGCACACTGGAGCGCCCTTGCGAGGTCGGAGAAGTCAAGGTGCTCCAGGTACCTCCGACGGCTTGCGATTTCGACTCCTGGTGCTTATTAGCGCACCAAACCTGCACATGAAGATCACATGGCTCGAGGAGAAGCTCCTCGACCAGGGGTTTGAAGCTGTTAGCATAAAAATGGATGGGGTGGCGAAGCTTCCGACGAGGTGTAGGAGTTGAAGCTTCGATTCGCAGATCCAAGAGGGGTCCGGTGGGTCAATGGTGGATGGGAGGTGGGGAATGCGATAAGGAAAGAAATGGAGGTGGACTGGTGGTCGGAGCACGACGGAATCACAGTGAACTCGTTCACCGGAGCAGAGCTCCGGCGAACTACGAATCAACCAATTACACTACTTAACCTTCTAAAGCATGTAATAAAATGCAGCAAATAAAACCTACGATTAATTCTAAGCTAATGACAGTAAAAGAAAGGAGCTCTACCTGGGTTTTGACCAAGGAACATGGCGAACGCCGGAGCGCCGCCGTGGGTGCAGCTCTCACCTCCTCCGAATGATTCAAGGCGCCGAAGGCAACCCCCTGTCACGAGGAAACCTCCAGGACTGAATAGAAGGAAGGGAGAGGAACGAAAACTGACCAAATTTGCGGAGAAGGTCAGAGTTGTTTATTTATAAACATCACAAGGCACCCTTATTGACTGGCTAAAATCAAAGAATCTGATGTGTTTAAAAGCAATCTAAGGACTCCGCGTGAATCATGATGTACATGGGAGAAATTTCGTGAAGAGATCGAAGGTGATTGAGCGATGTATCAAGCACGAAAAATGCAAGAAAATCGGGGATTCACCAGGTATGATGTGTCAGACACGCAGATAGGACAGCTGACCAGAGGTCAATGGTCTGCCGCCCCTGATTGGTCCACGTAGGACGCTAAAGGACAAAATAGGGGTTTTTATTCGAAAATAATTTATTTAATATAATAAATGATTTTATTATTTTTCGAGTATAAAATAAAAAAAACTTTATTATTTTATGTAGTATTTTATTATGATTTTTATATATTTTTTTGTCTTTATTTATGAGTAATTAATTTTTATGAGTGTATTTATAGGTATATTCATCTATGTTTTCTGTATTTTTATTTTTACTTTGTATATATTATTTTATTATTTGATTTTATTATTTTGTATATTTATAACTTATTTTTGTGATTGTAAATATATTTTTATTTGATTTTTATTAGTTTATTTGCATATTTAAATAAATAGGTAAATGAATATACAGGTATAGGTATAGGTATTTTGCCTATGTTTGTCATCGTTTTATTTTATTCTCCTTTCTCTTTTAGATTTAATTCCAATTTTAATGTACATCTAGGTTATAAATAATGTTTACAAATTTATAGAAATATGACTTTGTAAAAAAAATAAGTAATGGATAAATTTAATATTTTAATCAATCTTATGTACAATTAGGGTGCAAAACCTATCTTCTGCATATTAACTCCAAAAAATATGAAACCACTTCCATTAAATAGATCTTGAAAAGTTATATACAATTAGAGGTGATTTTGCTGTGTTTTGAGTTTTTATTTGAAAGATATGAGTTTGTGAAGTTTGGTTTTTGACCTTTTATTCTGGGTATAACATGTACACTGTATATCATTTTTGTGCAACTCAATTTTGTATTTTTATTTACATTATTATCTACAACTTTTATGTACAAAGTTTCTTCATTTGATGAATAAATAATTAGATACAAAATAGGTGTCAAAAATGCATAAATCAAGAATGAATAAATGAGGTATTTATTGTATTTTTGGCCCTTATCTCCCCCTATTTTATTCCTTGTCGACCAATTCCATTATGGACTTGGTCTCGGGGTTAGGATCATAAAATATTTTCAATATTTTATTCCTTTTTCTTTTCTTCTCTTTATTCTATAATTTTTGCATTAAAAACCTTATTTTGTATACAAATAAATACAGTAAATAATGGATGCAATGATGTACAAATTGATGATATTTACATGCATTAGCTAGGGTTTTTAAGGCCAAAATGATAGAATAAAGTCAATGAAATGGAGATTCATCACCTACCCGGTAACATATGATAGAAGCGTCTTTACTTCAGAAATCCATATGATACACAAGGCAATTATATACTCGGTTTTTGGCTCTAATCCTTAGCGGGTCATGCCTCACTCATGGGAGTGATTTTGGTCCCCTCCTAATGTACATGAAATCAAAGAGGGCTTTATGAACCCAAGTTAATAATAGTCCATAACAATTTTTTATTAAGGTCTAAGTTTATTTAAAAGTCCCATTGTTTTGTTTCTTTAGGGTTTTCACTTTTTTGGATCTGTTTTCATACAAGTGCCTATCATTTGTATATTTTATTTAAGTCGTAGGTGCTCAAAATCAGAGGGAGATAGCGAAAAAGTCGTGCAAGTTGATTCTATGGTGGAAATCTCAGCATTGAATCTAATGATGCATGCTGAGTTATAGGACTTACAGTGCTTCCGAGATTTCTCCATGTGGTATGGAAAATAGAATTTTTAAACCCATCTATATGGAGGTGTACAATCGAAAAAATCTCCCTAAACATTAGCTGTTATTAATCGTGAAGAACCATATGTTATTTATTTAAAGACAAACCACAGACTTTGGTCTTGGAGACACCTCGGTGCCTGCCACAATGGGTCGTGCTAGCGTTTTATGATGTCTCTCATGATGCACATACTTTAATTCAAATGACTAACATTTATTATTTCGTCTAAGTCCATGCACAAGAGACTATAGGAACAAGCATTCTTATTTGGGTTTGAACCGACTTACTGAGCAAGCAACCTAAATCTAGGGGCTCCATGCACACAAAACAAAGTAAAGTAAGGTGGAGAACTCAAAATGACAGAAAACAAAATAAAAGAAGGAGAGAAAACATGGAAAACTATGACGAGGCTCCCATGTGAATAGACACCCGGGCACTGGAGATCCTTGTGGAGAGTAGAGTCCAATGTCCTTAATTATTACATATCAAAACAATCTCTCTCACCAATATATACATAATTAAAATGAATCTAATTCTATGCTAATGCCCCTCCCCTTGCTTCCTTTGTAGCCTCTCCCACTGGTGACAAAGAGAAGACTAGCCTCCTCCAAGCGTAGTTGTATCGACCTCCTAAAAAGCCATCCTCGCATGGTAGGCCCTTGCAACAATGTCACAAAGAGATTGCATTAATACAAGTAATTAAATCAAATTGAACTATAGACAAAGAATTAATTGAATAAAAATAAATCAATGAATATTTATAATAATAAATCAATAGATCAAAATAAATGACTATACAAATGAAGTGACTAACAAAACTAGGCTACGCTCATTGCTCCCCAGCAATGACGCCATCAGATAACTAGAAAAGATCAGAGGGTCGTATGGTTTCACAAGGCAAAACTGCAGTCGGTGTGTTGACCGCTCTAAAATCCTCAGTTATTCTGTAATTAACCCACGACATACGTAAAACCATAAATAACAGAAATGTGAGGTTAAAATTTATTATTCTCTACCAAAAGATGCATAGTGATCAAGCATGTAGAGGTCGAAATACAGAGAGCAAATTGGTAGGCTATGGTTATTTATGTAGAATCAAGTCATTTATTATAAATATACATCTTTTTATGGGTTTTTTATTTTTTATTTTTTTAATTTTTTGCATTTGATATTTAATTTTCTATTTTTTCTATTTTCTTTTTATATTTTTATATCTTTACATTTCTTTTTTTTTCAATTATATATAGGATATATATGGCTAAATATACATACATATAAAGTAATATATTTATGCATTCTAATATATATATAAATAAAATATAGAATTAATTTTTTTGGATTTCATAAAATTTTCTAATGTTTTTGTATTTTTTTGAATTTTTGCTAATTTTATGTATTTTTAAAGTCAAAATAATCCCATATAATGGATTAAATAAATAGGCTAAATTTGAATTGTATTTTAAAACTAGTTTATAGGTTCCAAAATTATCGAAATTAATTTTAATATATAAATATTTTTACAAATAAAATTTAACAATGGAAAAATAAATTTTTGAAGTTTTAAGTGAGTTTTTAAATTTTTATGACAAATTATGTGGTTTTTGGATTTTTAAGCCTTTTCTCTTTTTCATTTTTTCTGATTTTTAGACTGCAGTTGAAATAGGATAAAATAGATATTATATATAATTTTTTGGAAATTATAAACATGTTTGGTATTTTCTAATCTAGACTGTACAAAAATATGCCCATTTTCATTTTTAATAAATTGATAAAATGCACAAAAATGCAAATAAAAGTATGGGCACAATGTATATGGAAACATGCATTTCATCTTATTTTTGCGTATTTTTAAGAGCTAATGAGCCGGAAATCTACCCTTTTTATGGTGTCTAATTGATTATTTCGTTGTTGTCGGATAAATCCGGATCGATCAAAAATAACCTCACGGATCGATGAATCGTCGAATGAATTAATATGCGATTTTATGTTTGTTTAGCCTGGGCAAGCTCCAGGGTCGACTCAAGGAGGCAAAGGAACAACTCGGGTTCAAATTAGAGGGATTAGATCGTTGTTTTCCAAGTGAGAATTATTTTGGTATTTTTTATGTAATATAAATGACAAATGCAAAATATGAACTGGATTAAGTTAAAAAGAAAATAACTGACTTTGTCAAATTTAATTTTAATATGAAATTAATTCAAATCAGCCAAGTTGTATTTTTCCTAAAATCCTAATCCAACAACGAATGCAAAATGAATTTTTTTGGAATTTTGGATTTAAAATGCACAAATGAAAAATGTAAATATTTTTGGGGTTTTTATGCAATTTTCCATGCAAATGATATAAAAAAATTATGAAAAATTTACTGGGAGATAAACATGATGAAATGAAGCTAGGCTATTTTTTTTAGAATTTTCTGACATTTATGATTTTTTATGAATTTTTTACTGAAAACAGAACGACTGTGGGTATTTAATTTCAAATAAATCCACGAAGTTAAATTATCCAGAGATTAATTTATCTTAAATAGATATTTCAATAGGGAATTCAGGAGAGTTAAAATTTATCAAAAATATTATACGTGGATTTGATTAAAAATCAATAACTGAAATTGCTAAGGAATTTATTTTATGCACAAGACAACTCCTAATTGGACGAAATTTGGATTGTAATCAAAGCACAATAAAATACATCATTCACAATTTTTTTCATATTTTTTTGAGCAATAAATGACTTGTGCAAATTTCAGAGCTTAAATGGGCAAAATATCACTGATTTTCAATCTCTGATTTTTAGTAAAATATCTAATACTCACAAAAATGTAAATAAATAGCCAGGAGATAAAATTTTTGTTTTTCTACAATATGTTATTTTTCATTAAAATAAATGATGCAAAATTCTTGTCCAAAATGATGTGTAAATGTAGGGGTATCCGTGCAATATAGAACTGAAAAAACAACAAACTGAAATATGCCTAAGGACACTTTTGCAATTAAATAAACGTTATGGGAAGATTGTGCAAAATTTACAAAATATAAATAAAACAAAGGAGGACCTTCTTTAGCCCTCGCCCACGCTAGGACACAAGGGTGGCCGTGGACGGCGCCATGGGTGGCGGCCAGGGGCTCATAGTGGTGGAGCACGAAGGCAGGTGATGCAAGGTGGTGCGTGGGAGTCGTGATGTGCGGACTGCGCGGGGGACGGCTGAAGCTGACGCGCGACGCGCCCGCACGTGAGGGGCTGACAGCAGCCACGCACTGCGGGGAGGCACCGCCCTCTGAGGCAGAGATCGAGGGGAGCGTTGCACCGTCGTTGGAGGGCGGTTGTGGAGGAGCGGAGCAACCTCGACAGAGATGCACGAGGCGTTGGCGGGCCACGACAGGGTCGTGCACCGGAAGGGCATGATGATTGTTCTCGTGGCGGCGCCTGATGGGGGCTAGCTGGTGGAGGGGCTCGGCCGCGCGACGCACTGCAGGCTGGGCACCGCGGAAGGTGGTGGCCGTGGGGAGGAGTCACACTGGCGGAGGGGATGTGCGGACAGCGACCTTGGAGGCTGACGGCGAGGATGCTGCAAGGCGGCGGGGCCGCTGGAGGGTCGGAGGCTTGGAGGAGGGCCGGCAGGGACGACCGTCCAAGGAAGACCTGCTTATTATTTTTTTGTATTTTCTTTTGCGTAAACAACAAATAAAAAGTGAAATGAATGGAAATTAAGTGGTGGTTTATGATGTGATGATGATGTGAAGTTATTTGGTGTAGAACAATAAAAAATGTTAGATACAATAAAATGACAAGATGAAGACAGAGTACTTACCTGTGTGGTTCGTCGGATAGTGGAGCCACGGTGTGCGGCTTCCGTTGTCGCCTCGATCAGCTTGGCGAAAAGCCGAGAAGCTAGGCAATCAATTTGTGTAGGAATGCTACGCGAACAAGGCTCGCGGATCTCACCAATAGCCGAAGATGGCTGGAACTCGTCTTCGCTCTATAGACTAAGGTTGTCGTTGTCACCTCGACCTCTCTGGAGTTGGAATTCTTCTCACAAATTGGCGGATGATCAGAAATAAAGGAGAGGATGATAATATAAAGAGGAGGGGGAAGTTAGAAAAGAGGTGGATAATATGGAGGGATGGTGGAGGGAGTGGTGACTTGGAGTGGAAGGCAAGTAGTAAAGAGGTAAAAGGGGGGTAAATAATAATAATATAAAATAAGTAAAATAAGTAGGCAACTAAACATAACAATAATTAAAATAATAATAATAAAATAATAAATTCCGAAAATAATAAAAAACAAATCCGAAAATAAAAAATTGGGGTGACATGTGGCAGCTCCAGGAGCGGCCACATGTCGCTCCTAGAAAATTCAAAAATTAAATGTAAAGAGAAACAAAAAAGAAATAACAAAAGGGATTAAATCAAAAAGTGGTCAACACAAAAGTTTGTTGTCTGAACGAGATCTACAATTTTTGTGAAGGCTCGCAAATCAAAGGAAGTGATCTGTACAAAAATGTATGTTTGGGTGGTACCTTATAGATATAAAATACCGTATTTTATCTTTTGTAATTTTTTTGTCATTTTTCAATAAGATAAAAATAAAAAAAAGAGAAAATATGAGAAGAATATTTACAATTTAGTCTATTATTTTTGGATTTTTTATAATTAAGAAAATGGAAGGGCATTTTGGTCAACATGTACAATATACAAAAGGGACCCAAAACCCAAGTTTTGCATACGAGCTCCGATTTTAATGAAATTGGTCTTGTTTTGAAGATCTTTGAATGAATATTACTTTAAAAGTGACTAGACCTAAATCGAACACTGTATGAGAGAGATATGTGCATTTTAAGGTTCGTAGCTTCAAACTTGGATTGGTGTTATATTGGTCAATTTAACAAATTAGTATTTTTTAGATATTTTTCACTAATTAGTGTTAGTAATATATACACTATAGAGTTGGTTTTATTAGATTTGGAGTTAGTATAAAATATATACAAATAGGTGAAATATAGTGAATATACATGTGAATATTTGCAAGTGAAATTGGCTTCTTATTTATGCAATATGAATGCTAAAATGCAGATGTTATCAATGCATGCATGAATGCTAATTATGAAATATAAGTGGAAATATGCAGCTAATTACTCGGGAACAAAGCTCTATTTTCAACTTTTAGAGTCATGAATCACAGATTCATCACCCCCCTATACTCAAACCTTGCTCGTCCCCGTGCAACTAAATGAAATACAAGAGTGAAATGATTTTGGGTTCCATACCAAGGTCATGAAAAAAAGTTGAAAATGGAGCTTGACTCGACCTTTGGATTAATTGTGTGGAGGAACCTTATTGGGATCTGAACTTAAGACCTAACAGACTTCAAGTTCCACAAGTCTTCTATTCAAGACGCCTCAACAGTCAGGTCAGAACAAATTCTCATACACAAATTTCTGATGACTATGATTCTTACTTGTACTGTGTAAGTGATAAGATAGCTCTCCACATCAGAAATGGCTAAGAAGCAGCCTCCTCTAACAAGGTAACTCCAATTGCCCGGTCCAGTAACTCTTTCCTTGAGGAGCGGGGTATTCCCTTCTAAGTTCAAGTGCGACCAGCTCAAGAGCAAGGGGTGGACAAAGAATGGATGGTAGCTAGTGTAGCTACCTATCCCGGGATGCCTGACCAGTGTAGCCAAGTCATCCAGTTACAGAGTTCTTGCTAATATACATACTCCGACAGGCAAATTTTTTTTGGCCTGTCTATTTTTTTTGGAGTTCTTGCACTTTTCTCTTTTTTTCTCTTTTTTTTGGAACTATATACAAGGTGCAGCATGTACATAAGGAGGTTTTCCTCTTGAGCCAGCAGACTATCTCTATTTTGAAGCATTATTGCAACCCACAACGTCCTGTCCTCAGACGTCAACACCACCAGACTAGGTTGAGATGCACTACCCTCCCTAGAGGAGGACGGATGTTTCCACCCGTGTGCTACTCCAAGCTAAAGGATTCTACCTCCTCACCACCTTATCAATGAAGAGCTACGTGCATTGTGCTTGTCCAAGTTAAGTCACTATCTAAAAGAATCATGCGTGTGCACGAGACTAATCAAGATGACACGTGAACATAGACTTGCGGACTCAAAGAATTAAGTCACTTGACCAGATAAATCTTAACTCCAGTTCCTATAAGGTTCCTCTGAAATTAGGTGGATTAAGATCAAATCAAGTCCATCCTTAATATCTACTCATAACTTGGTTCAAAACCCACCAACTTTTCATCTTGCATATGCAAGATATGCAGATGAGGTGTAGATGACATTTTATGAATGAAATGCAAGACTCTTTTTTCGATGAAATGCAAGGATGATATGCAAGAGTAAATAAGAAGCCTTTATTTTCAACATTTTTGTTTTATTTTCTAGTATACAACAATTTTTACAACATATTATACAACTTTTTTTGGTATTCATCCAATTTTACAATAAATTTTACAAAAGTATGTTTTACAAGAATTTTACAATTTTTATACAATTTATTTTCAATTTTTACCCATCCCGTAATTATTGCATAATATATACAAAAATACGCGAAAGTATGAGCTATGGATAAAGTATATATGTAATATATACACGCCCCCTATACTTAGCGTGTGCTATGTCCTCAGAGCATGAAAAGAGATGAAAAAGACATAGCTCATGCTAAGCATAGGAGAGCTAAAATTACAAAAAGTATAGAAGTCGCTCCGCCCCACTATACTTAGGCTCTGGCAGCCTAAGTGTAGAAGAAGATAAAAAATGCGGCGGACGAGGGCAAGAGGGGAAATGGATGCGTATATACATGGCGGGCATCGGTCCCCCCTATACTTAGGCTCTGGTCAGCCTAAATATAGGACATGAGTGAGTATGAGGACCGATGTGATCTGCAGGATGTACAGTGACTAGACGTGGGTCACTCTCCCCCCTATATTTAGGATCTGGTTATCCTTAGTATAGTCATAAAATGAAATGGTATGGAGATGGGGAGAGTGATTCGAATCACTAGGGAGGGAGGGAGAGAAAGTATATACCAGAAAAGAGTGAGAATATACAAGGATTAAGAAGGTCTGTGATGAACCTTCTTGCGGATGCGAGGAGGTGGATAATATACATATGTGTCGCTGTCGGAATTGTCCTTAGATGAATAATAGTGAGGTGTAGGGATCGTCCAACAAGGGTCGACACACGGCTGCTTGCTTAGATACGGTTTGAGAATAGCCGAACTGAGCTCACTCATATAAATCACCTTATTCGGACCAGATGAGGTCTCCTTAGAAAATTCCTTCTTCTTTTTGTTGAAGGAAACTTTCTTAGTCGGTTTTCTAGAACCTGAATCATTGAGAGGGAAATGAGAGCGATGCGCCTTGAGAGGTTCAGGGGAACATCTCGAGGAATCAATTCTTGACTTCCTCTCACTAAATAGACGACTAAAAGAGGGAGCAACCGTGTTTTTATATGGAGTTAGTTTAGTATTGGTTGTTTCCTTTGAAGGTCCGGAATGTGGTGAGGTGCTGACCATGGGTTCCTCGTCAGATGAGTCACCATATAGATTGTAATATTCCTGAAGGGTCAGAACATGTCTTGGGAAGGTACTAGTGGTCTCAGTTGGCTTGGCATATTTTGTCTCTTGTGTCGGATCATCAAAATGGTCAAGGCAATCAACAAAGGTCGTGTCTGACTTAATGATAGCTTCTGGTCGTGAGTCCTCCTTAGAAGCTGTCCTGGTGGTGGTGCCAACAGTTGATGAAGTGAAGGTGTGGGGAGTCTTAGAACCAACGGTCGTCCGGATAGTCGTTTTAGAGAGGTGGGACTCATCTACCTCTTGGTTGTCAGGACTGTCAACGTATGTGTGGGTCACCTTAGAGTAATGTGCATCAAAGAATGGGTGAGGTCGGAGTACTCCCAATGCTGAAAAATCAATATCCCGAGTCTCGCAATCTATAGTCGCCTTAGCTGAGGCTAAGAATGGCTTTCCGAGAATAATTGGAGACTGGGTAAACTCTCCTTGGTGCTCGATGTCAATGATCGTGAAGTTCACCTGGAGTAGAGCACCTTGGAAAGTAACGATGACTGAAATATTTCCTCTAGACTGTTTGATGGATCGATCTGCCAACTGAACGATCTCTCTCATCTTTCTGATTGGCCTGAGTTTGAGCTTGTCAAACACAGAGGTCGGGAGGATATTTATCGGTGAGTCGATCATAAATTCTCGCATGGGTAAAGATAGTGTCTTTGATTTCACATTCCACAAGGGGCAACCGCTTCACTCTGCGGCTCTTGGTCTTTCTCCCCATCCCCAAGGAGGTAGCCATAGACACTATGTGTCTTTCAATTCTTGTTCTCTTAGTACCCGACCTCTTGGGCATCAATTTACTCGTTACAAATCTCTTGACATCGGGAAAGTGATTTATGGTCTTTATTAAGGGAAGTTTGAAAATCAATTCTTCATCGAGTGCTTCCCTTATGGTAGGATCCAATTTTTTTAAGTCTTTTTCATTTTCAATTTTTAGGTATTTTTCTGATTTTTTAATTTTTTTGGTGTTTTTGATGGATGAATGATCAGACTCTGGATTGGAGGGCAAGTGGTTAGTAGAAGAGGGAGATAGAATGGACTCCAGCTGTACAGACGGTGTGGTTTTCCTAATGTTTGCCCGATTTTCAACATCAAATCTACTTACTTCCTTCTCCACTTTCATACTCATTCTAGCAGAAATTGAGTGCAATATTTCCATGACATCTCTCAACTCATTACCAAATTATTCAGTTTTCTTAATAAGTCTAGATATATCATCCTCTACAAAATTCCCATGACAAATCATGGGAGAGTTCTGCTCAATTGGAGGATACTGCTGAGATATTGGGATCTCATACTCATCATACCTAGACTCTGACATGTAATCCTGGGTCGAGTATGGATCATTCGAATGGCAGATATTGGTCGGTGCCTCATCTGATGGAGTCAATGAACAGGGGACTGGTAAGTCTAGCTCATGAGTCCATTCCTGTGAATGTATAGGCTCTTCGAATGAAGGATGGTAAATGGGAGCTTGATCACTAAAGTCAATCAAGTCTGGAAAATCATGATGTACATGTCTCCATTCGAGTTGCTCGATCAACCAAGTTATGCCCTAAGGTCAAGTCGGGATGTGTATATGTAAATTGTTGTATGGTCCCTACTTGAGGTGAGAATGATGTATGTGGGGGCATATAATTTTGCCAATCATCTGTCTTAGCAGTGGCTTGCTCTTCGTTTGATTCTTCAATTCTTGCAAGCTCTCGAGAGTAAGGACAATCAGCCCAAGGTGGAAGTGGATCCGGAGTGTTGGAATATGGAGTAGGAGAGAAATGCGAAGAAGTGGAGAAGTCCGTCGAAGTTCTTACTTCATCATCGGGTTGAGGTGACACCGACCACGGGTAAGGATCTCGCGTGGATGGTGGAGGGTATATGGAAGAAGGTGAAGGCGAAGATGAATGGTATATGGTCGAGGAGAAATGACCAGAGGTGTATGGGGACCAATATCCTGACATCTTGAGGAGGAAAGGATGAATGTAAGTAGGTTGAGGTAAAAAAATGCAATTACACAGGATAACACACGGACAGACACAAAGACAAACGCAAGAGCAAACCCTGAGTTCTCACTCAACACGGTGAAGGACCCAAAACTGAGTCCGATTAGTCTGGTTGATTTTAAGTGTGAATTTTCAGACAAGTAGCAAAGGTTACGCGGCCTATAGGGGAGTCGATTAAAAAGCTGGACGCGTCTTCCCTGTTTAACCTGTCGCCTTAGATACCAACATCCTTCCTTTCTTTGCTCCTATCCCAAGTTGATGGATTCAAAGACCATGTCCTTATCTACCTGCAAGCAGGCGAAGGCTGACAAGGCTGGAACTTTGCCCCGAAGGGTTACTAGCAACTTGTCGCGAAGTACCGCTGGTTCACCCCTGACTACCCGCGAATAGGCGGAGGCGCTCTTGGTACTAGTCAGTGAATCTAAAAATATTCAACTCATGATATTTGTTAGGATCAGTTGGTACGTGATATGGAAGGCGGGGATTTGGACTCTGCCTTAAGGTGTTCACACAAACTCAAGTACCCTCACTCAGCCTGAAAATAAGGTCGGGGTTACTCTCCCACAAACAAGGGTTAATTTTAGTCAATTATTTTGGTCCAATATAATTAGCAGTCGTGATTTTAAAGATTAGTTAACTGATATTGATCCACACCAGCAATCGCGTCTACCGTCTAGTCCCAATTCCTTTATCCTAGGTTAGAAAACCGAGAGAGAGAATCTAAAAAAGCCGATGCAATCGAGAAAACGATGATGAATGCTCAAGTAAGAATACTTACAGTCCCTCCAGCTCTCTACAATGCGGGATGCAAGACTGAATTGAAATTTTATACTAAATGAAATGCAGATGACAAAATCCGCTCCTAGACATGCAGTTCTATTAGCGAGTGAACCACAAGTTCAATTTGACTAGATCTGCGGTCTAAGTGCATCTTTTAAGTGATGTGTGGTCCTAGAAAATTACGAGCACAAGCAAATCCTAGAGTGGCTCGAGGAGTCGCTAGTGTAAGCCTAATATAAGAGTTCAATCCACACAGCATACGGGACACCGTTTCACTATGTTTACACACGACGAGAACCCGAACGAGAACCGTTGTAATTGCAGACACACTTTTTTTTACAAATTAGCAAAACTCTTTTTGGCGTCTCAACAACCGACTTTATCCACGAATCGTCGGCATCTGATGCACTTCGAAATACGTCGACTTCAAGAAAGCCGCTCCAAGTTCATCGGGCCCTCGCACAAAAAGATAGAAATTATGTCAGAAAGAGATATATACAGAAGTTGTTAGAAAAACAATTAAAGAAAAAATGGATAATTACAAGATGGCTCGGGGGTCAGAAACGTAAATCAAATTTTCTAAAGTGATCCTAAGCCGTTTGCCTCCCCGGCAACGGTGCCATTTGACGGACCGGTAATCTACCCTTGTTATGTTGTCTAATTGACTATTTCATTGCAGTCGGATAAATCCGGATCGATAAAAAATAACTGCACGGATGGATGAATCGTCGAATGAATTAATACGCGATTTTATGTTTGTTTGGCCTGGGCAAGCCCCATGGTCGACTCATGGAGGCAAGGGAAAAACTCAGGATGAGATTAGATGGATTAGATTGTGGTTTTCCAAGTTGTTTTTTTGGTATTTTTTTATGCAGTAAAAATGCCAAATGCTAAATACGAATTGGATTAAGTTAACACGAATAGAACCGACTTAGCCAAATTTATTTTAATGTGAAATTAACTCAAATTAGCCAATTGATATTTTTCTTGAAAACCTAATAAAATAGAGAATGCAAAATGTTTTTTTTTTGGAATTTTTGGGTTTAAAATGCACAAATGAAAATGCAACTTTTTGGGGTTTTTATGCATTTTTCCTACTAATGATATGAAAAAATTTTGAAAAATTTACTGGAAGTTAAACATGATGAAATTAATCTATGCTATTTTTTTGGAATTTTTTGACACTTTATGATTGTTTTTAAATTTTTTACTGAAAACAGAGTGATTTTGAGTATTTAATTCCTAATTAATCCACGAAATCAACTTATCCAAAGAATGAATTATCTCAGATATATATTTCAATAAGGAATCCAAGAGAGTTGAAATTTCTCAAAAAAACAAATTCGTGGATTTAATTCAAAATCAATTACATGAATCAATAAGGAATTTATTTTAAGCACAAGACAACTCCTAATTGGACGAAATTTGGACTGTAATTAAAGCACACTAAATGGCATCATTTACAATTTTTTCACAATTTTTAGAGCAATAAATATGGCTGTACGAATTTCAGAGCATAATTGGGCAAAATATCATTGATTTTCAATCTCTGATTTTTAATAAAATGTCAAATGCTCACAAAAATACAAATAAATCACAAGACAAGAATTAGTTGCTCTACACAATGCTATTTTTTGATAAAAAATGACGCAAAACTAATGTCTGAATTAACGTTCAAGGCCAGGGTTATCCTTGCAATACAGAAATGAAAAAAAACTAAATAAAATGCAAACAGGGACGCTTTTGCAATAACTAAAACTTAGAATGAAGGCTATGTAATGTTTACAATATAATAAAAAATGAAATTGGACCTTATGCTAGGGCACCCACGACGCCCAATCGTGCGCAAGAGGGAAGGGGGTCCTCGGAGGAGGCGGCAACGTCAACGCATGGCGGAGGGCGGTGCGAGGTGGCGTGAAGGCGGAGAACGGGCGGCGGTGGCGCAGTGCTGTTGTCGGAGGTGGCGCAGCTCCTAGTGGAGGCACAGACGACGCCCAGCTGCGCGCGGAGGCGTGGGGCCGCGCTGGAGGAGCTGTGCGCGGAGGGGCGAGCGACGGGGGTCCAGGGGGTTGTGGCGTGGTGCTGGGGGGAACGCGGCGGTGGCGCGGTTGACTGGGGGCACACGAGGTGGCTGAGGAGGTGCACAGCTACGGGGAGGTGCGCGCTGCCAGGAGGGGCGGCTGGATCTGGAGAAGGTGCCGCTCGTGGTTGGCCGTGCGGCGGGGCTAGTGTGCTCAGCGGCGCTGCGCGGTCAGGGGAGGCGCACGGCCGCGCGCCTCCAGCAGCCGGGGTAAATAATAATAATATAAAATAAGTTAAATAAGTAGGCACTAAAAATAACAATAATTAAAATAATAATAATAAAATCCGAAAATAATAAAAAATAAATCCGAAAATAAAAAATTGGGGTGACATTTGGCGGCTCCAGTAGCTAACACATGTCGCTCCTAGAAAATTCAATGTAAAGAAAAATAAAAAAGAAATAGAAAAAGGGATTAAATCGAAAAGTGGTCAACACATTGCTCGTATCGACGAGGTCTACAACTTTCATGAAGGGCTGAAAATCAAAGGAAGTGATCTGTACAAAAATGTATTTTTGGGTGGTACCTTATAGATATAAAATACCGTATTTTATGTTTTGTAATTTTTTTTCATTTTTCAATAGGAGAAAAATCAAAATAATAATATAGAAAATATGAGAAAAATATTTACAATTTAGTCTATTTTTTTGGATTTTTAATAATTAAGAAAATAGAAGGGCATTTTGGTCAATATGTACAATATTCAAAAGGGGCCCAAAACCCAAGTTTTGCATACGAGCTTCGATTTTAATGAAATTGGTCTTCTTTTGAAGATCTCTGAATGTATATTACTTTAAAAGTGACTAGACCTAAATCGGACACTGTATTAGAAAGATATGTGCATTTTAAGGTTCCTAGCTTCAAACTTGGATTGGTGTTTTATTGGTCAATTTTACAAGTTAGTATTTTTTAGATATTTTTCTTTAATTGGTGTTAGTAATGTATACACTATAGAGTTGGCTTTATTGGATTCGGAGTTAGTATAAAATATATACAAATAAGTGAAATATAGTGAATATACATGTGAATATTTACAATAGAATTTTTCTTCTTATTTATGCAATATGAATGCTAAAATGCAGATGTTATCAATGCATGCATGGATGCTAATTATGCAATATAAGTGGAAATATGCAGCTAATTACTCTGGAACAAAGCTCTATTTTCAACTTTTAGAGTCATGGATCACAGATTCATCAGGAGCACATCAACTATCTATAAAATTTAGATCAAATGCGTAAAAATATAAGTCCTAATAGATGCATATTTGAAATCTAAATTTAAATCAGGGGTTCATATGCAAATGTTACTAAATAAAACAACATTTATTTAATATTTATGAACTATTATACAATATACAGAAACAACCAGTGCGTACATGTGAAATTTCCCCCGTCATGTGGGGACTACACGTAACTGGGATGGGAAGGACCCATATGTAATATTAAAAAAGTATAGGGGATGGCATAAAAAATTCGCATTTTTTAACTACATATTTTATTTACTTTAAATACAAAAAGAAGTGGGGCTGGATGTGAAAATTACCCCGACAACGAGGTAATCGGACGGTTGAATTGCGTTCGCCTATATGCGTGGCGGCGATGATGCTTCATTGTTGACGGTATTCATTATTGACGATGGAGATTAGATCTTCACGGCTCGATCGAATGACGGAGACGCTGCTTGCTCAGATGGTTGTTGTGTGCCACTAAGAATAGGGCTCAATCCGATGGTTGAGAAGCACATCGGATGATCAGGAAAGAAGCCTCGCCTGAACGAGGTTCCTTCGACCGAATCTCACTCCTCTGTCGAGCATGGACGCTCAAAAATGCCCAAAAAGATGCTTAGGTAGGTTCTATATCTGCTGGGGGTGGTGATGAACTAAGGAATCTTGCTACTCGGGTTAAGTAATAATCAAGGTCGCTGCGACCCGAATAACAAAGCTAAGTCAATCAAGAAAAATAGACCACCAAACTAGAAATCAGATAATCAATGTGGCAAGCGGCCTTGCTATTTATTTTTACTTGGTATAGCTACGAGGGTCGAACACAAGGAGCACGTGATGCTTACGCTACAAAGTAGTCGAGAATCCAAAAAGCAAAGTAATGGTGTTTTTAATTTTTCAATTTTTTTACGATTTTTAATTATAAGAAAAAGACTAAGGGGAAGCACAAATCAACACTCGGTCAATTATTTTATAGCCCAAAATACTCCAAATTGCAGAATAAAATGTTTTTGTGTTTTTAAAATATTCAAATGTTTTTGCTAATTTTCTTGAGTTTTTCTGATTTTTAATTAATTTTCTACAAATCAAACAAGGCCAAAAATGACAAACAGAGTACAACTGGAATCTAAAGGCAAATTAAAATTACTTAAAATGCCTATAAAAATCAAGCATCAATTTTATGTGAATCTACAAGCAAAAATCTAACGTCAGAAGAAGAAAACACATTTTTTTGAATTATTATGAATTTGTAATGATTTTTCTAAGGATTTTAGTATTTTTCTATTTTTTTTAAGTTTCATAAATGGGAATGAGATGAAACTTGGAAATAAGTTAAAACATAACGAAACACAAGCATGATTTTTTTAGATTTTTTCAAGACTTTTAATATTTTTAGTAGATTTTTTAAAAATAGATACTGACACTTTTTAGGATATTTGAATTTTTAAAAATAACAAACGAAGATAAAACAAACCCAAAAATTCATCAAAATTCGTACACCATGGCAGAAGCCATGTGTCAAAGTTTTGTGAATTATGGATAATATTTAATATTTATTAAATAAAAAGTAAATCACACAACATATAGGGACCAATATGCAAATAAAACACGTTTCTAGACCAAATAATAACAAGCACAGAAACTATAGCGTCCTAACTACAATTTTCATATCAAATTCTGCACATGTCTCAAATCAAAACGTACAGGGGTATATTTGCAAATAATCAAACTAAACATTAATTTCATAACAGATAATAAGTCCAGGGAAAAAATTGCAAATAACCCAAAGTCACACGTAACGATGAACGTGAGTCTGCATAAACAGGACCAACAAGAAAATATGGAAAACTGCTGGTGCTAACATGCAAAATGTCCTACTGTATACTTTTTATTTTAAAAACTAAAGGAGAAACTGAAATAAACGCAGAGGGACTGGGCAAATTACCCATGCATTTTGTGCGTTGCGCGTGGGGTGGACAGGTAGTAGGCGCTGAGTGGAGGCGAGGATGTGCGGCTCTTGTGCGATCAGTTAGAAGATCCAACGGTCGTCACACGTTAGCTACGTGGGTGGTACGAAGGTCGTTAGATCTAACGTCTAATGGCCTGACAACTGCTATAATGGGACGACGAGGATGGCATCTGGACGAAGGAGGCGATCCAACGACGAAGAAAGGATCTGGAAGAACTCCACCTAGGCAAAGTTCACCGGAGCACCGAGGGAAATTGACGACTCCAATGAAAGATCGGACATCGGCAAACGATTCGTGGGACTACTTCGCGTCGGGTGCGTCGGTCGGATGGGATCACGGACGGTCGGACCTCCGGGACAAAGGTTGGGACCTGGGAGTGCTCCGATGAGGTGGTCAAATGGTGATTCGGGTCAATCCACACGTGTTAAGACATGCAGGGCAAGGTTCCGATCGGGGTTATTTGGCCTAAGATAAAGAGAAGCGACGGTGAATGGGGTTGGGTCTCCGATGAAGATGATAGAGGATACCCAGATCCTAATCTCGACGTGATAATCGAGGCTCAGGTTGATCAGGTTGCATAGGAAGAAGGAAGGTGAGCGTGTGGGATGATCGGAACAGGTGAGTGAGGGTGATGAAGCTCCGACTAGCTGGTCGGAGCTGGCGGATCTACGACGGCGATAAATGGAATGATTGGATAAATGAGGGAGCTAGGAACAATCAAAGAGCTACCTGAGGGTTCGAGTATGATCCTGTGCTTCAGGAGATGTGAATGGCGGGGTTATGTCTTCGACAAGGATGCAACGGGAAAAGGAGGCTTCTCGAGGCGGTTGTCCAGCCACGAAGGGGGAGCGTCGGCTACACGGCACCAAATCGAACACCAAGGGGCTCCTCCGATGGCTGTCACTACGCTGGAGGGTTCTAGAGTATCGAGAAGGGGTACGGCACGAGCTTAGGACCATGGGAATCGACTGGAACATTTATAGCAAACCCTAGGTGGGTGGAAAGATCGGGCCAGGGCACGTAATCCGAGAAGGATCCGCTCTTCCCTCGGGATCCACGAGGGTCTTGGATCCATGGGGAAGACATGAGCGGAGTTTTGGAGCAAACATGAATGCTATCCGGCCTAGAAAATTTCGAGAAGGAGGTCCGGCAAGAACGTTGGGTCGGGTCAAGCCCTGGAAGAGGGGATTGACCCGAGTCAACGTTCTACCGTGGACCAATCTGAAAATCGGAATTACAAAAAGTATTTACAAATTCAATAAAAAATAACAAATGATTTTTAATTAAAAAGTGTATAAAATGAAAAATGTTTGTTATTTTTCAAACTATTTTTATATCATTTTTATTTATTTTTATGAAAAATCAATTATGGTATATATAATATATTGTATTATATACAGTTACAAAATACCTATGCATTTTGTACAATTATTTTTATTTAATTATTTTTACAAAACTACCCCAAATTTTATTATTTATTTATTTACAAAATAGTTTTTGGAGTATGAAATATTTTTTATTTTACTTTTATTGGTTATTTACAAGTATAAAATAAATAGATAATTATACATACATACATGTATTATATACAAGGTGAGAGAGAATTTTATTTTGTTTTTATTTTATTTTTCTAATTTTTGTTTTGATTTTAGAAATATGTATATAGGGATAACAACACCTTTCTATTTTTATTATTGTAAAAATAAATTATATACGCATAGGTGGTAAATATGTATAAGGTAGAGTGGTCCTATCTCTCTCTACTTATTTTATTTGGCGATCAGGCCCATGTTGGATCCTCTCTTGGGTTCTGGTCACTCAATATTTATTCTAAATATTTCCTTCTTTTTGTTTTATTCTTTATTCTTTTATTTTTGCATAAATACATGCTAATTATTAAATATGATCAAATGCATGCTTATTGATAATTTGTTGTATTTACAACTATATACATGATGTTTTGCCAAGATATTTAGCTAACATAAAAGAATAAAGAGTGATGAATGGGGATTCGTCACCCCCCTATACTTTACTTTTGCTAGTCCCTTAGGAAACACTTATTTGAAATAGAAGTGAGAAGATAAAGAAAAAGAAGGGTAATCAAGGTTGATTATTAAACTTTCCTTCATTAAATTGAAGTATGGAGCTCAGTCAGACCTTTGGATTATTAGTTTGTCGGAACCATATTTGGATTTAGGTTTAAAACTCAATAGCCTCTAAGTTCCACCAATCTATGGTCAAGACTCCTCAACAATCCAGATCAGAATAAGTCTACATACACAAACTCTAATGGCCATGAATCTTTCCTTGTACTGTGTAAGTGATATGTAGCTCCCCACCTCAGAAATAGCAAAGTGACAACAACCCTCAACAAGGTAACTCTAATGCCCTAGTCCGACAGCTCTTTCCTCGAGGAGCGGGGTATTCCCTTCTAAGTTCAAGTTCAATCGGCTTAAGAAGAGGAGAAAGAAGAGAATGACCATGACCAGTGTAGCCATGTATCCTTGGGAGCCCAACCAGTGTAGCTAAGTCTCCCGCTGCAAGCTTCATGAGATGAGAGTGCGTAACATAAGATTTGCTTTATTTGACTATATACACTTCGGTGGCTATATTATTTTCAATCAGACCCACCACTTTTTCAGAGTTTTTTCTTTCTTTGCACATTTTTTTGATGTTCATATGTACAACATATCTACATGGTGCAACATATACATAAGGAGTTTTTACTCTTGAGCCAGTAGAATATCCCTCTTTTGAAGCTTTATTTCAACCTACAACTGCTTCTTGATACCTCAACACCACCAAACCAAGTTGAGATGCAGTTCCTTCACTAAAAGAAGAAGAGAGTTTCCACCTTGAAGTACTACCCTCATATGCTACCCCAAGCCAAAGGATGGAGAGCTATGTGTAAGGTGTTGGTGAAAGTAAAGCCATTATCAATGAGAGTCATGTGTGCGTTGTTAAGTGTTCTACTTAGGCTCATCAAGATGACATATGATAACAACCTAGTGGATTCAAAGAATTAAGTCCTCAAATGGACCTGAAGAGTCTTAACCCCAAGCCCTATAAGGTTCATCTTAGAATTAGGTGCATTAAGGTCTTAACCAAGATTCATTTTCCAATTTAATTTCATGCCAGTTTAAA
Organism: Ottelia alismoides; assembly: GCA_037367405.1. Lineage (NCBI taxonomy): Eukaryota > Viridiplantae > Streptophyta > Magnoliopsida > Alismatales > Hydrocharitaceae > Ottelia > Ottelia alismoides. The sequence goes on from JAZKJV010009967.1 coordinate 276,304, forward strand.
TGTCAACTATGATTCATAAAAACTATACAAATATATACAAAAATCTCTTTACACATATTTTTGGCAATGTGCAAAATTTTTGAAAAATGTTTGAATGAATGAATGCATGAATGTAGAAGTTTTGCAAAATATTTACACACACTTACACAAGGGTTTTTGCAAACTTTTGTTTTTCAAATATTTTACAAAAATTTTGTACTATATACATAATTTTGATATCAAAATATTTACAAACTTTTTACACAAAAAATTTTACAAACATTTGTACAAAAATAATTTTTATAGATAGCTATGTATGTGCAAGAAAGAATTTTTATGTACAAGGAAAAATTTTAAATTTTTATGGTTTTAAGATAAAAGAATTATAGCCAATTTATTTATTAACACACTTACACAAAGTACGAGTTATGGCTAAAGTATATATGAAATATATATGACACCCCCTATACTTAGCTCGAACGATGTCCTCAGAGTGGATCGAGAACGATGAAGAAGACATAACCCGTGCTTAGTATAGGGAAGTGAAAAGGAATGGTATACAATAATGACGAATCAAAGAATAGAATGAAGAGAGCTCGGTGTTTCCCCTATACATAGGATCAAGTAATCCTAAGTATATCATGTTGTACATGAAGGGAAATCCGAGTGATAGGATGTACAAGGTTTTCCTTCCCTATTCTTAGGGCGAAAGGTCCCTAAGTATTGGCAGCAAAGTAGAGGTAAAAAGAATCAAAAGAATACTCAAGAGTCCAACACCCCCATATACTTAGGGTAAATACACCCTAAGTATAACATAATCATAGGATGCAGATGGGGTGTGGGACTAAAGAATGGACTGATATGGACATCTGGATCTATACAAGGCAGAGGATAGTGATAATTAGGCATGAAATGCACTAGATGTGAATCAGAAACCAAGTCTCATGCAAAATGAATAGGGGGGACTTCAAGGACCAGCGACTCATGATTAAGATATGGTTTTAGCCGTTGTCCGTTAACACGAAAGGTAGACTCAGATGACATCTCAGATATGTCAATGCTTCCATTATCATGTACCTTTCGGACCAGGTATGGTCCCTTCTACTTGCTCTGCAACTTCCCTGGATATAATTTAAGCCTGGCATCAAACAACCATACTCTCTGATCTGTCTCAAACTGCTTGTGGCTGATATGAGAATCATTCCACTCCTTCACTCGCTCCTTGTAATGTAGGCTGCTCGAAAAGGCTTCATCTCTAAGCTCTTCCAGGGCTGCCAATTCTACCCTCCTCTGGTCTCCTATACTCACTGGGTCCAAAAGTATTTATGTGACATCCCAAAGTGACTTGTGCCTAATCTCAAAAGGTAAATGGCAGGGCTTGCCATAAACGAGGCGAAAGGGAGATGTACCCAAAGGAGTCCTGAAGGACGTCCGGTATGCCCACAAGATCGAGTCCAAAAGTTGTGACCAATCCTTTCAGTCAGGGTGGACGACCTTCTGCAATATAGTCTTGATCTCCCTATTCGACACTTCAGCAAGACCATTGGTCTGAGGGTGATATGGAGTGGCTACTTGATGGTCAAATCTAAACTCGCTAGCAAGGGCCTTTACCTTGTCGTTGATGAAATGAGACCCCCCGTCAGATATCAACACTCTAAGTACCCCAAACCGTGAAATGAAATTCTTCCTCAAAAATCTGTATACAGTCCTAGCATCTGCGGTTCGGGCGGGGATGGCCTCAACCCATCTACTCACATAATCAACGGCCAACAGAATGTACTCGAATCTGGCTCTTAGGGAATGGACCCATGAAATCAATGCCCCGTGCATCAAAAACCTCACATAAGTGAATGGGCTGCATTGGCATCATGTCACGCTGTCCACAAGTGCCCATCCTCTGACAGTCAGTACATCTCTTCATGAATTCATCAGAATCCTTGAAGAGAGTAGGCCACCATAGGCCAGATTGGAGCACTTTCTTTGTTGTTCTCCTCCCAGAATGATGTCCTCCTACCTCCAGCTTGTGGCAGTAGGTGAGGACGTCATCCCCTCCTTCATGATAAAGGACGGGATCCTCCCAATGGGAAGACTTGGCCTTTGCTAGGAAGGTCTCAAGTCGCTGCCTGGGCCAACCTTGTGGAACTTTCTTGGCAACAAGATGGTTCACAATTTCGGCGTACCACGAGAGCGAGGTGATAGTAAGGATCGCCTCATCTGGGAAGGTCTTTGTAATAGGATCAATCTGCTCAGAATCCTCAAGGTGCTCTAATCAGGAGAGATGATCCGCCACCACATTCTTGACTCAAGGCTTATCCTTAATCTCAATGTCAAACTCCTGCAGTAGAAGGATCCATCTAGTCAGTCTCGCTTTGGCACCCTTCTTTGCCATGAGGTACCTGATGGTGGTATGCCCAATAAAGATGGTCACTCTCGATCCAATGATATATGAGATGAACTTATCTAGGGTAAAGACTATGGCAAGCATCTCCTTCTTAGTGACAGTGTAGTTCCATTGCACGACCTCCAATGTACGGCTAGTGTAGTGAATGGCAAATGGCATTCCATCCCTCCTCTGTCCCAGCACGACCCCTACAGCAAAATCGGAGGCATCTGTCATGATCTCGAATGAGAGAGACCAATCAGGCGGCTAGAGGACAGGAGCCTCAAAAACTAGACTCTTGAGAGTCTCAAATGACATGATAGACTTATCATCTACAATGAACTTGATGTCTTTGGTCAGCAAATCAGTCAATGGTCGGGAGATCTGACTGAAATCATGAATGAAGCGTTAGTAGAAATCGACGTGCCTCAGAAAAGACCGTAACTATCGCAAATTGGATGGTGGATTGAGTTTCCTGATGATATCCACCTTGGCCAGATCAACCTCCATGCCCAAGTTAGATATGATATGACCAAGCACTGTCCCCTGAGTCACCATAGAGTGACTCTTCTCCCAATATAACACAAGATGGACCTCGATGCATCGCTGAAGGATGCGGTCTAGGCACTCAAGACAAGCACCAAACTCATCGCCATAGATCGAAAAATCATCCATGATAACCTCTAAGAAATCACCCACCATGTCCGAAAAGACGGACAACATGCACCTTTGGAATGTCACTGGGGCGTTACATAGACCAAAGGGCATTTGTCTGAAAGCATATGTCCCAAAGGGACATGTGAATGTGGTCTTGTCCTGATCTTCTGGCGCAATGGCCACCTTATTGCAACCAGAGTAGCCGCCAAGAAAGCAGTAGTGACTCTTCCCAGCGAGCCTCTCTATAATCTGATCAATAAAAGACAACGAGAAATGATCCTTTTGGTGGCTTGATTCAATCGTCTGTAGTCCACACAGATCCTCCAAGAAGAGGGTACCCAGGTAGCGATCTCCTCTCCAGACTCACTCACAACTGTAGTGATGCCCGTCTTCTTGGGCACCACATGTAATGGACTAACCCACTTGAGTCAGAGATGGGCTAGATAAAATTGGCGCTCCATCATTTCGAGATTTCCTTCATGACAAACTCTCGAAGGTTCGGGTTTAGCCGCTGTTGAAACTCATGCGATGGCTGTCCTCTTTGAGATAGATATGGTGGGACCACAGTGCCGGACATATCCCCTGGAGATCAGCTACGCTCAATCCTATCACCTTGCGGTTCTTTTCAAGAACCCCCATCAAACGAGATTCGTGCTCTCCAGTCAAGTCTGATGAGATAATGACTGGGTGCATCTCATGCTCCCCCACAAGGAACCTTTACTTCAGCGACTGCAACAAGGGCTTCAGCTCTGGACAACTGGGAGCTGGCGGATCTAGCCTCTAAAATGTCTGAGTGAAGGCGACCAAATCTACATGGGAGAACTCTCGCTGAACATGGAAATCTGGTGAAGACTGCTCTACTGGTGTCTCTGTACTCTGAGTAGGATCAGTCTCCGCCCCAGCTGTAAGCTCTGTAGGAATCTGACATGAAATCAACTCATCAAACTCTACTCAATCAATATCTGACTATGAGGGATCTGAATCACAAGAAGTATCTACTGCCTCGCTCTCCTGAATGTAATCTGTTGCCTGAAGTGTGTACTCTGCCAAGAATGTGCTCTCCAAGCTCTCCTCTACTATAATCTGTATAACAACGGAATCCGAGTGGGAGAGGATGGCTCGTGAAACTGGGTCTGATCAAGCGACATCATCATCTGTGATCACAAAATCGCACTCCTGGTGGACATCTTGCTCTGCCTCTGTCATCTACTCTGAATTTGTAAGCAGCTCTGAGCAAGTTGAATCTCTCACTCTAGTCTCATCGATCATCTCTATTTGTATACTCTTGCCCTCGATTCGAAATTATACCTTCCCGCTATCATGATTGGACACTCCCTTGGCTGTGGCCAAGAACGGGCATCCTAAAATGATGGGGGTATCAGTCACAGACTCAGGGATCTCCATATCCAACACAACGAAGTCCACGGGGAATTTCAGGCCCTGAATTGTGACGACCACATCCTTCAGCAACCCCTTCGGCCTCTTGACAGATAATCAACAAACTGAAGAACCGTCCTGCTCTCTCGAAGAGGGCCAAACTCGAATCGGTCGAGTAAGGCTGTCGTATGTAGGTTGATGGAAGAGCCGTTGTCTAATAGAGTCTGATCGAACCTCTACTCATGAATGTGTCATATGACATAGGGAGCTCCTACATCTGGCCTCTTGGCTGGCAGACGGTTCTGGATGGCAAAGCAGGTGGCACCAGTGAGCACATGGATCTATGAGTGGTGGTTCCTCCTCTTCCTGCGAATAGTGGTCCTCTCTGTAAGGTTCCTCTGGATGAGGTGGATGTACTCCAAAGCCTCCTGTAGAGTCAGCTATATCGGGAATCTGTCTATCATCTACTGGCTGAAGTATAGCTACTAGGATTTTTTTGAATTTTCTCTTTTGGTCCCGTTAGCCAAGTGGAGTACCTGAGGGAAGGGGATGGCTGAGCCCTCCTCAGATGAAGGGCTAGGATCGGGTCGCTGTTGCTGTGGCAAAGTAGAATACATACAAATATCTCCATGCATCACAAATGGACTCACAAATAAAAAACCCTTTCCTTTATTACCAGAATAGTCTTGATATACAACGACAGAAGGAAATGCAATAAGAATAGAAATGGTGGCCTCAGCACCATTCTCGGCATCTGGAATTGCGGCATCAGCACCGCACTCTGGCTCAGCATCATCTCTGGTGGCATCAGCAACACCTCCTGCGTCTGGTGAAGCGACGACCTCAGTACCGTCGACTGGGTCTACTCCCTTGATGGCATAAGTACCACCATCATTAACATCATCCTGAGCAGCATCAACACCGCTCTCCTCCTAATCTGGCACTCCTGAGTCCTCAAGTGGTCATCGCTCAGATGAGGCTCCGCAGACTGGCATCCTACCGCTCCTAAGTGTAACAAAGTCAGCATCAAAAGTGTATGCAGAAATATCACCAAGTGAATCACTATGAGTGGTAACCTCTGTAAACTCTACCTGCTCAGACTTCCTATTCAGGTTGTTCAGATTCAGCTCGATCGGAGCGAGTATGGTAGCTTTGCCCTTCACTATCTTTCTCATCTCCTGATGGAACTCATCCATCTCCCATCTGAAAGTGGCCTGCTGCTCGAAAACAAGGCGGGCTAGATCCTCGAGAGCTGGGTTCTCATAGGCTGGCCCATGAGAACCGGACGGGTTGCCTCTCTGGAAGTGAGGCTACTACTGTTGGGTAGAATGAGAGGGATACTGGGGATGAAACTGCTGAGGCTGTTGCTGCTGCCTCGAAAGCTGTCCCTGCTGATAGAGATGAGGACCATGATGCCTGTAAGACTGTGGCTGTGGGAATTGAGGCTGCTTCTACTGCTGCTGGCTGAACTGGCTACCCTGAACTGGAGGTCGTTGTTGGGAAGAGGTACCTCTGGTCGACCAACGGAATCCAAGATGGTCTTGCGGATCCCAAGCTATGGTCGGTCATACCAAATCCCGTTGATGTCCATCAACGACTCCTACTCATAAGTGGGTGGGGGGAGAACTGCCAGGGGCTGATCCACCTGGTATACCACAATCTGAGTGTCCTGAGACGGTGGTGGCTGGTAGTACTGTTGCGGCTGCTGGTATAACTCTGCCTAAACATGGTGAACCTATCAGGGCTACATGGAGTGCAGGGTCGAGCTGCTACTATCGGGATTCACCCGTGACATGAGTTGGGGCTGAGAAGCTGTCTGTGCCTCTTGGAGACACATGATCTCGGTCTTCAGGTCACTCAGCATCTGTGCCATCTGATCTATCTGAGACATGGCCTGGCACTGCTTCTTCTCAATCAACTCGATCCAGTCCAATTTCTCGCTAATAATCCCCATATCAACGGCCGTCGACTCTGCTTGTGCTGCGGCTGCTGATAATGTAGAAGGACCGACATCGACCCGTGCTATCCTTTGATAGGACACGGCCTGTGGATGGGGCTTCCACTGTGCATATAGTCAGGTATGGGACGTCATCGTGTAGTTCGCTTCCATCTCCTCGTATATGGCCCATACCTAATCCTCATCCTTGGCGAAATAGGAGCCCCCACAAGATTCACTCACTAGCCCCTACAGCTCCGATGTAAGCTCGCAAAAGAAACTCTGGACAAGGTTGGGCTTGGATATATCATGGTGAGGGCACCAGTCTGTAAGCTCCTTGAATCTTTCCCATGCCTCATTAAATTTCCCGATAAGGTGCATGGTAAAGTTGTTGATTAGGGCTCTGGATGCATTTGTCCGGTCGAGTGGATAATACTTATTCAAGTACTCGTTCCAGAGTTGTTCCCATGAGTTGTTGAATCTCCCTATGTGCTTCAGCCAGTTGGCTGCTCTGTCTACGAGGGAGAACTGAAAAGCCATCATCTTGATGGTGTCCTCGTCCACGAGGCGATCGTGGACAGTACTGTAGATCATCTCAAACTCCTAGAGATGAAGGTGAGTCTCCTCTATGGCGAGTCCGTGGAATCGAGGTAGAAGCTGGATCGTTTGAGATGGGAGATTGAAATCTCCCAAAATGGCTGGTAGTTGTATCCATCTATGGGTCAGAGTTGCACTAGGGTTGTGCAACTCTCTCATCGGTTATATAGGTGCTGCTGGCTGCGCGGGCTCCTCATTCTCTCCTCCCTCAGGAATATCTGGTCCTTTGCATCCACCAGCTCTGTGCTGCTCTCTATCGGCTCTCATCTGCTCCATCTCTGGACGCATGTCCACCATGAAAGCCCCCTAGTCTCTGATCTGACACTGCATGGTCTCCAGAGAGGCTAACAGGATGTTGTTGATGGCACCCTTTTCAAATACGTAAGTCTGTGTCCCATTGGGTCCATTGGTGTGCTCCTCACTGCTGGCCATGATCTCTGCAAAGGCAAAAGACCCAAACTCAGGCGCCGATAAATCATTACTTGTTTGGTGCTGTCTCTGCTTGGGCACCTTAGGACTGGTAGAAGGGTGCTCGAGGGGGAACATGGCGGAGTCAAACTCAGGTTCGGAGAGCGGGTCTCGGCTCTCACAAACCAACCTAGATGAGCAGATCGGAGTGCTCGAAAGCGGTGCAACTAGTGGCTGCCAAAGGGATCTCCGGCACATCATCTTGATGTAGCAAGTTTGGTGGATGAGATCTGGAAAACATACAAGATCAGAAAGCAATCCCCCAATTCACCTCCTCACGCAAAGCTGATGATTGTAAAGGCTTGGTCTTTTATCTTGTCAATCTTATAAGGTGATAAAACAGTCTTTCAGAGAGATTAAGTGAGCTGGTAGGAACCCAATGCTCCTAACGGACTATCTGTATAAAAGGCTGATAGTCTGCCAAGTATTCGGGTATGGCTCTATCCTAGTGTGCGGGTCACTCTCTCGCTCATCCAAATCATACAATGAGGAGATTACTTTCCCAAGACAAATGTTTAAGTCAGGAGTCTTTTAAGGATCAAGTGAGTTTAGCAGTCCCAATTTTATAGTTTTTCTTTTTTTTGGTATTTTTCAAGCAAATAATGCCTAACAAATTTTTCGGTTCTCCTTATTATTTTAAATCCAAAACAGAGGGAGAAATCGAAAAAGCCGATGCACGATCAAACACGATGATGAATGCAGATTAAGAAAGTGTACCTAACTCCAGCTCTCTACATGTAGGGTGATCCGTGCATAAATATAAAGATAGAATTAAACTACCTATTTGGTGAAAGAAGAAATCGGCCTTAGAGGAAGCACTTTCTACACGCGAAGAACGATAGCTAGCTAATAAGACTAAGTCTGGAGTCCGATCTTGGGAACCACTTGGAGCCCGCCACAACGGGTCCTGCCAGCGTTGTATGTGGTTCCTCACGGCACGTGGACTCAAGCCTAATTAAACTAACTTTTTCTTGTGATTTAATTAATAAGGTCCAATTAATCGATCTATAGGTGCAATGGGATAATTAGGGTTGGGCCTTAAATAATTACAACACAATCAAGAAAAATCCTAAGTCTAGGGTACAAAACCTTCGAATATCAGATAGACAGTAAAGGCGGTGGAAAACAAAACCGGAGAAAAACCGCGGTGAGGTCCCCCAAGCACACCGGTGCTCGAGAAAACATACCTCGATCAGCCAAGTGTCCAAAGTTCACAGTCCAGGTCCCTGTATTATTACAGCAATAACAATAAAAGTAAAAACAGTCATAAACTACTCAGATCTCCTCGGTCCTCTACTCCCGCTCTCCTACGCTCTCCTAAGGCTCGATGGAGAAACGATCCACCTTCGCTTTGCTCAGATGCGCTGGCACTCCTCGCAAGAAAGACAAAAACAAAAGATGGGTCAGATCATAGTTATTAAAAAAATATATCAGAAAATCAAGCAAAGAAACTGATTACTAAGCCATGCTCCACGGCAATGACGCAATTCTGATGACCCAAGGAATCTTGCTACTCGGGTTAAGTAATAATCAAGGTCGTTGCGACCCGAGTAACAAATCTAAGTCAATCAAGAAAAATAGAGCACTAAACTAGAAATCAAACAGTCAATGTGGCAAGCGGTCTTGCTATTTATTTGTACCTGGTATAGCTACCAGGGCCAAACACAAGGAGCATGTGATGCTAATGCTACGAAGTAGTCGAGAATCCAAAAAGCAAAGAAATGGTAGTTTTTAATTTTTCAATTTTTTATGATTTTTAATTATAAGAAAAAGACTAAGGGGAAGAGCAAATCAACATTCAACCAATTATTTAATAGCCCAAAAATACTAAAAAATGTAGAAAAAAATGTTTTTATGTTTTTAAAATATTCAAATGTTTTTGTTAATTTTCTTGGGTTTTTGTGATTTGTAATTAATTTTCTAAAAATCAAACAAGGCCAAAAATGACAAACAATGTACAACTGGAATCTAAAGGCAAATTAAAATTACTTAAAATGCATATAAAATTCAAGCAGCAATTTTATGTGAAACTACAAGAAAAAACCTAATTGCAGAAGAAGAAAACACAATTTTTTTAATTGTTATGAATTTGTAATGATTTTTCTAAGGTTTTTAGTATTTTTCAAATTTTTTGAGTTTCATAAATGGGAATGAGATGAAACAAGGAAAGAAGTTAAAACATTACAGAACACACAATCATAAATTTTTTTAGAAATTTTCAGGACCTTTTAGTAATTTTAGTTGATTTTGTTTAAAACAAAAATTGACACTTTTTAGGGTTTTTGAATTTTTAAAAATAACAAATGAAGACAAAATAGACCCAAAAATTCCCCAAAATTCCTGCACCATGGCAGGAGCCATGTGTCAAAGTTTCGTAAATTTTGGACAATATTTGATATTTATTAAATCAAAAGTAATACACACAGCATAATAGGACCAATATGCAAATAAAACATGTTTCTGGACCAAATAATAACACACACTGAACCTATAGGGTCCTAACTGCAATTTTCACATCAAATTCCACACATGTCTCAAATAAATACGTACACGGGTATATTTGCAAATAATCAAACTAAAGATTCATTTCATAACAGATAATAAGTCTAGGAAAAAATTGCAAGTAAACCAAAGTCATACGTAACGACGCACATGAGTCTGCACAAAACGGACAAGAAGCAAATATGGAAAACTATAGGTGCTAACATGCAAAATGTCCTACTGTATTCTTTTTATTTTACAGACTAAAGGAGAAACTGAAATAAACGTAGGGGGACAGAGCAAATTACCCATGCATCACGTGCGTTGCGCGTGGGGTGGACAGGTGGCAGGCACTAAGTGGAAGCTAGGACGTGCGACTCTTGTGCAATCAGCTGGCAGATCCAACAATCTTTAGACGTCAGCTACGTGGGTGGTACGGAGGCCATTAGATCAGACATCTAACGACCTGACAACTGTTGTGAAGGGACGACGAGGATTGCATCTGGATGAAGGAGGCGATCCAACGGTGGAGAGAGGATCTGGAAGAATTCCACTTGGGCGAGTTCACCGGAGCACCGAGGGAGATCGGCGACTTCAATGAAAGATCAAACGGCGGTAAACGAGTCGTGGGGCTCCTCCGCGTCGGGTGCGTCGGTTGAATGGGATCGCTGACAGTAGAACCTCCGGGACAAAGGTTGGGACCTGGGAGAGCTACGGGAGTGTGGTAAAATGGTGATTCGGGTCAATCCACATGCCCTAAGACCTACAGGGCAAAGTTCAAACTCGGAGCAAGGCTCCGATCGGGGTTATTTTGCCTAAGATAAAGAGAAGCAACGGTGAATGAGGTTGGGTCTCCGGCGAAGATGGTTTAGGAAACCCATATCCTAATCTCGACGCGATAATCGAGGCTCAGGGTGATCAGTTTGTGTAGGAGGATGGAAGGTGAGCATGTGGGATGATCGGAACGGGTGAGTGAGGGTGACAAAGCTTCGACCAGCTAGTCGGAGCTGGCGAAGCTACTGCGGCGATAAATGAAATGATTGGATAAATGACGGAGCTAGGAATAATCAAAGAGCTACCTAAGGTTCAAGTATGATCCTGATCTCTAGGAGACATGAATGGCGGGGTTATGGCCTCGACCAAGCTGCGGTGGGCAAAGGAGGCTTCTCACGGTGGTTGTCCGGCCACGAAGGGGGAGCGTCGGCTACACGGCACCAAATCGACCACCATGGAGCTCCTTCGATGGCTGTCACTAAGCTGGAAGGTTCTATGGTATTGAGAAGCGGTGCGGCGCAAGATCAGGACCTGGGGAATCGAGTGGAGCATTTATAGGACGTCCTAGGTGGCTGTAATGATCGGGCTAGGCCACACAATCCGAGAAGGATCCGCGCTTCCCAAGGGATCCGCGAGGGTCTTGGATCCATGGCGAAGACACAGACGGAGTTTTGGAGAAAACGGGCATTCTATCCGGCATAGCAAATTTCGAGAAGGACTCCCAGTGACAACGTCGGGTCGGGTCAAGCCCTAGAAGAGGGGATTGACCCGAGTCAACGTTCTGCCGTGGACCAATCAGAAAATCAGAATTATAAAAATATTTACAAATTCAATAAAAAATAATAAATATTTTAAATTAAAATGTGTATAAAATTAAAAATGTTTGTTATTTTTCAAACTAATTTTCTATTTTTTTATTTATTTTTATGAAAAATAAATTATGGTATATATAGTATATTATATTATATACAGGTATACAATACCTGTATATTTTGTACAATTATTTTTATTTATTTATTTTTACAAATATACCCCAAAATTTATATTTTATTTATTTACAAAATAATTTTTGGAGTATGAAACAATTTTTATTTTACTTTTATTAGTTATTTGAAAGTATAAATTAAATAAATAATGATACATATATACATGTATTATATACAAGGTGAGAGAGAACTTTTTTGTTTTTATTTTATTTTTCTAATTTTTGTTTTAATTTTAGAAATATGTGTTTAGGGATAAAAACACTATTCTATCATTATTTTTGTAAAAATAAATTAAATCTACATAGGTGGTAAATATGTACAAGGTAGAGTGGCCCAATCTCTCTCTACTTATTTTATTTGGCGATCAGGCGCATGTTGGACCCTCTCTTGAGTTTAGGTCACTCAATATTTATTCTAAATATTTCCTTCTTTTTCTTTTATTCTATATTTTTTTATTTTTGCACAAATACATGCTAATTATTAAATATTAACAAATGCATGCTTATTGATAATTTATTATATTTAGAGCTATATACATGATATTTTACCAAGATATTTAGCTAAAATAAAAGAATAAAGAGTGATGAATATGGATTCATCATGTGGTAAGAGGGGCGGAGGAGCGCCATGGGACCGCCACAACATCAAAGAAGTTGGCAGCCCCAAGTGCCTTCGGCAAACTACGAATTAATCTCCAGGTGCCTATTTGCACCTCTAACATGCACAAGACAACAAAGCGACCAAGGGCAACGTGCCTTGACCCGTTAAACGACTAGCTGGAAGTGTAGGGGTGTCGTGATGGTGGTCTCCGGCGGAGGGTGTAGGGAGGAGACCAGAAATCCAACTCCCGGAAGGAGGTGGTTAAATGGAAGGTGGAGGAGTGTGAAGAAATGTCAGGGGGAGAGAATGAGGTGGAAGGCGAGGTCAGAAACGGTGAGTTTAACGTCGAATCATGGCTGGAGCAGAGAACTCCGACGATCGAAGATCTAGATCCTACGCTACTCTAATGATTGAGATGCTAAACTAATTACTGGAACAACAAGGAAAAGTGAAAATCTACCTAAAAATGCATAACAAAAATAACTCTTATACCTAAGTGGGCTCAGGGAGCAGTGTCACCGATGACAGCCATGGACACGCCTCTGTCCTCCTGGGGCTGAATCAAAACATCGAGGAGTGCCTCCTGTCACGAGGGAACTCCTCCGATGCAAGAATCGAGCTCCTAAACTTAGATGAGTGGCCCCGAACTTCGAAGGAAGATTGAGGTCTTTTATTTATAATAATTGTAAAGCATCCTTATTAACCGGCCAAAATTAAAAATTTGGGGCTATGTACAAGGGTTCTATGGGTTAGGCGTGGCTCATTATTGATCTTGGAGCAAATCTCATGAAGGGATCAGGGATGTTTGATCGAGGGATCAAGCGGGAAAAATGGCAGAAAACACGAGAGAAGACGGATATGACAAGAGCAGGCACCTGGAGGGATAGTTGACAAGGGTTCAATTATTGGCGTGCTACGATTGGTCCACGTCAACGCTAGAAGACAAAATCTGATGACTAATTATAGAATAATTAATTAAACCTAATAAATTATTTTATTACTTTTTTGCTTATAAAATAAATAGTTGAATTATTTAATGTATTATTTTAATAGGATTTTTATTTATTGTTTGGTGTTATTTATTAGTAGTCAATTTTTAATGATATATTTATAGGTATATTTACCTTTATTTTTGTTATTTTATTTTTATTTTGTAATTTTTATTTTATTACTTTATTTCCTTATATATTTATAACTTATTTTTAGGTACATAAATATATTTTATTATATTTTTATGATATATTCTATACAGTTAAATAAATAGTTATGTATAATTTATAGGTATACTTTAGGTATTTTATCTATGTTTTTTACACATCTCTTTATTTTAATGTATTTTTTGTGTTGTATTTTATTATTATATTTTTAATAGAATATAAATAATATTAAAAGGAGTATAAAAATATAAAAGAAGAAATAATAAAAGAATGAAATCTCCTTTTATTTTATACAAGTGTTTATAGGTATTTTATCTATATATTGATATAGACTTATTTTATTTTGCATCTTATCTTTAGTTTTATTTTAATTTTGATACGTATACAAGTTATAAATAATATTTACAAACTTATAAAAATATTAATATGTAAAAATAGTAAAGAATGAATAAATTGAATATTTTATTCGGGTCTACTGTACAATGCGGGTCCATAACCTAACTTCCACACCTTAACTCCAAAAATTATGAAACCACCTCCATTAAATATCTTATGAAATGTTATATACAATTAGAGTGATTTTGATACATTTTGAGTTTTCATTTGAAAGATATCGGTCTATGAATTTGGGATTGTGGTTTTTTATTCCTTGTGTAAAAGGAATACTGTGTATTATTTTTGTACAAACTCAAATTCATCTTTTTACTTTCATTAACATCTATATTTTTTACGTACAATGTTTCTTCATTTGATGTGTAAAAAATTAAGAATAAGATAAGTGTCAAAAATACTTTATCGGGAAATAAAATAAATGGATTCTTATTGTATTTTTGGCCCTTATATCCCCCTACTTTATTCCTTGTCGACTAACTCAACTCTTGACTTGGTCTCAACATTTCGGGTCATAAAATATCTTCGATATTTTATTCTTTTTCTTTTATTCTCTTTATTCTATAATTTTCGCATTAAAAATAGTATTATTTACACAATAAATGCAATGAACGATGAATGTTATTTTGTATAAATTAATGTTATTTACATGCATTAGCTAGGGTTTTTAAAGCCAAAATAGTAGAATAAAGGTGATGAAAGGGAGATTCACCACCTCCTCTCCATCCCTTTTGCGGCGGAATTGAGCAAGGTTTAGAGCTGGTACCACCATGTCCGATGGCTTATCGCCGTCGAGGTTTTACATCTCCTGGTCCAGGTCGGTTAGATTTAGTAATAGGATTTGTTTCTCCCCTTTACTTTAGCCTGTAATTGCCATATTAGCATTAAACCACCCAATTTGTAGTTCGCAAGAGCTCAGCTCCAACGAACCCCACTCCACCATGTATTGACGATATCCGACCCACCTACCGCCATCACCTTGATCTCCTGATGTTTCTCTCATCCCATTCACCTCTCGTTCACCTGGATCCCCGTTGGATTCGGAGTAGGACACTCCTTCCTCCACCTTTGTCCGAGTGCCTCAACCTGAACTATTAGCAACTCCATTTCACCACGTCTATAGTCGAGACATTTTTCCCTCGACCCTTCAACCCATTTTTTGTAAGTACCTGACGCACAACGGAACCTGATGGTGATTTTGACCTTCGTCAGAGCAAGCCGGAGCAACCCTCCTACTCCGACCTCGCAGGCATGCTCTGGTGACTCCCTGCGATTTTGAATGCCACCCATCAATAGAGTGTACTGTCGGGGAGCTTTTGTACCACATAACATCAACGGAGGACGCCAGAGGGAGGAGTTCGTGTCGATTGAAACTTGCCAGACTCTTGTTCTTAGTGTGTTCTTATTGGCCTCCTCGTAGCCATTGGATCTACCCCGATCTTCCACGATAGCCGGTGTCATTCAATCGTTGCAAGTCAAAGTCATCAGATCACCTGGGGTGATCCCATCCTTACCATCAGTGGCAAACCATCATCATACAACGGGAAGGCGAAACGAAGCATAAGTGAAGAGGTCTGGCACGTCCTCTCCCTCCTTAACTGTGTATTTTGCAGCTTCATCCCAACAATTTTGTGTATTGATTATTTAAATATAATCTTTCATCTGTCATTGTTTAATTTTTGTAATTTTTACATAACATACTCCCAGCCTTTTCTATTTGCAATTTAGTCCTCGCTAGCTCACCTCACGTGGTTGCCTACGTGAGGTGGGTATTTTGCAGATGAACCCTTGTAACATTGGATATATGTATTTGACTGGGTAATTTATTATTTCAATTTTAGTATTTTGTTAAAATTACAAAGAGGCCCTCGTATTTATTTTTCTACACATGCCCCTACCAGCAATTGAGTTTTATGTGTTTGCTTGACTTATTTAAAATAGTATTTATGCTTGAAAATTTCCCAAAAATTATACTCATGTGCATGTTGTAGTATAGTTTCGGGCTACATTTTTGTATTTCATTTTTACGTATTTTTAATATCTATTCAAAATTAAAAAGAGTACAATTTGACACTATCTGTTGTATAAAACCCCTAAAATATAAAATATTTTTGAAAAATTCAAAAAAATGTTTTCATATTTATTTATTATTTTACACCTCCAGATCAAAAATCCATAAAAATCACAGATGAAAACTCTTAAAATTTGAAAAATCCTAAAAACCATTATAAAATTTAAAAAAAACTTAAAAAATCCCAAAATAGTGTTTTCTATTTTTTTATTTTCTTTATATTATTAATTATAAATTAAATTTGATTTGGAAAATTTTGGACTTAATTTCTTTTTTAATTTCCATTTCAATTTTAGGTATTAAATTAATCCCTGTTTTAAGGTATTTTCAACTCTAAAAATCTATAAAAATTAGAAAAATTCCCAAAAATAAAAACAGTAAAAATTATTGAAAACCCAAAACATTTTATTTTCTTTATTGTGACTCTTTTTATTAATAATTATAATTATATTTTCTTACATTGTATATATACTCTATATATGGCTATATTATATTTAAAAAAAGATATATAAAAATATAATATGAAAATATAAAATTATAAAGTTAAAAACAAAATATAAAAATATGGAATGGAAACAAAATAAAAATATAAAAAATTTAAACCAACATAAAAACATATAGACAAATAATCACAATAACAATTCTAGCACCTCATTGCACAGTCTATCCAGTTTTCTCCCTGTGTTCGACCTCTACACACACTTGCACACTATACACATCTTTGTTGTAGAGTTATAATAAATGTTAACTCCACACTTGTATTTTCATTTCTGGATTATTTTTGCGGGTTAAATGATTTTTGAATTGGGGTTTTGTCTAAGGTCGCATCAACGACTGTTGATCTGCCTTATGGATTAACAATACCTTGGCAAAATCTCGTTCGACAAACGACACCGTTGTTGGATAGCAACTGTGCTAAGATTGGGTTTAATTGATTGTGTCATTATTTGTCTATAATTTTTCTTATTTATTTTCTTATTTATTTGATATTATTATTGAATTGTTTAATCACCTCCCCTTGTTTGAATTTGTTGCGAGGTACGATGGATCAAGGGAGGCTTTTTTAGGAGCGCCTACACACCCACATGAGGCGGTGTCACTTCTCTAACCTAGATGCCAAGAGTAAGTAGCAAAGGAATCTTGGAGAAGATTTTGAAGACAAATTTTTGCGCATTGATTTTAGATATTTATTTGTGTAATTTAATTGAGAGAGAGATATCATTTGTAATAAGCATGACTCTCAAGACACTCTACATACTTCACAAGATCCATTTTTTGAGGTATTGTTCCCTTGGGGGCCTCATTGGTTTTCTCGTGTTTTCCTCGCATTTATTTTTCTTTGTTTTCCGATTTTCATTTTCCTTATTTTATGTGATTGAGTCCAAGTTGTAGGAGTTGCTTGATAATGGATTAAGTCCAAATACTTAATTATATTTTCCTACAGCTACAGTTCTCATTTGGACTTAGTTAAATTTTGAATTTCTCTTCACTCAGTTTCGGAACTGCATGCTGCGTGAGTCAAACATACAGTGCTTACAGGACCCACTATGGTAGGCACAGAGGAGAGTCCATGTCCAGACCCTTTTTTTCTATTCTAAGTGTATAGCATACAATTCTTGAAGATAATAGCAATTTTTCACTTGAGTGATTTCATCAGCTTGCATTTTCATATTGATAGGTTTCAATTCTGCCTAGCATCCTTGCATGTAGAGAGCTGGAGGCAAGGTGAGCATTTACGCTTTAGCATGCATATTGATTTCACCTAGCAATGCTTTTCTGACTCTCTTCCTCTATTTTTGATCACACAGGTGCTAAAAAGAACTGACTCCTTGATAGGTTTGTGCATTTTCTATTAAAAATCTAAAAAAGTGATAACAATAAAATTAGGACTGCTAAAATTACTTGACTCTAACAAGGACTAAAAAGAAGAAAAATCTTGTCCTGGGTCGAGTATTCCCCTCATTGTATTCATTTTAAATTGCTTATGTATGCACTAAGGTTAGTGCCTTAGTGCCCAAATTCCATAAGCCAACCTGTGTTTGTATAATTTTTGTGAATCTCACCTAACTCTAAAAATAGACCAGATAAATAGACCAAACTTTCACGATCTTCACTGAGTTGAGTAGGTGAATTGAGGGGTTTTCTTTGTGTGAGTTTGCCTGTGTTTGTTTGTATGCATACTCATTCCTTTTATGCATTTACCCCATTTTTCTTACATCCCTCGATTTGACTATCGTTCTCTCTCGATCTTTTTATCTTGTTTCGAGATGGCCGACTGGAGCGATTTTTATCCATATGTTGTGTATCCCTCGTATTCTCCAGCCGCTCTACCTCCATTTTTCTAGGAGGATTTTACTCCAAACTTTCGTTCATATCCGCCTCAACCGCAGTATCAGGCCTTGAACTTTTGTCCACCACCACCTTTACACTTTCCACCTTCACATTGACTTGAGACTAACATGTTGGAGTCACCTTTAATGATGTTCACACTTGGAACCTTGAACCAAATGATGGGGCATATGAACTTGAGGAATAATGATCTATTTATCACAAATAAGACCCATATTGACGCACCACCATTTGAGGATATGGATTCACTTGAGGATAATCATGAGAGCTTCTAATCATCTAAAATACAAAAATAATGAGAAATATTAAACAATCCTGAAATAATTCTGGAGACATATGGTTGATTATGATTGTAAGGAGAGGGCTCCAATAACAGATCGTTTACCCACACATCCATTCACATCATGTCCCACCTTTGACCCCAAGGACGGCACTGTACATACTGCTCTTCATCATCCTTGTATACATGTTGATTCTGACATTCTTCCTTGTATGGAGGAGGTCCACAAATTCCAAAAATGTTGACTGAACTTGAAGTGGTGTCCACCATTCATGAGATCATTAAAGCCTCACTTCACCATGCCATGACCCGTTTGTCTGCTCCTCACCCCAAGAAGGGAAAGAAGATGAGCAGATCAGAGCGTCATATCTTGACCATGGCCATTTTCCATGCCATCACCCACCATCCTTATTCTATGAAAAGGAACGTTGTTACACCATTCATCTGATACACCATCTCTAACCATACATGTGATCACACTCTCCTTGACAGCAATACTTTAATTAGCATCATACCCTTCTCGTTGGTATAGTCTCTTCACATAGGGCCTCTTAAAAAACCCAAGATGATTGTTCAATTTGTTGATGGATCAATAAAGAGGCTGAAGGGTATTCTTTAGAATGTCGTAATTTTGATTCAGGGCATGAGCTTCACTACAAACTTTGTTGTATTGCCCATGGAGACATCCACCCATGTGGAGCGCTCTCCAATCATTCTAGGATGGCCCTTTCTCGCCTTTGCGAGAGTCTTTATTGACTGTGGATATGTAGAGATTCACTTTCGTTATGATATCGGGAGTGATGTGTTGATCATCGCACCTACCATGGACCAGAGACCTGCAACCCACAAGAGTGTGCATGTGTAAGTCGACCCCGAGGACTATAACCTATTTGCTGAGATCAGAGAGGTTTGGTTTATGACTGATGATGAGACACGAGAAATCCTCTCTAAGGAGGAAAACACTATAAGCATAGACCTTGGAGTTTTCTCTTCATGTGTTTGGTTATGCTTTGATGACATCCGCGAGATTTACAGGATTGACACATTTGAGCGGATGGCCGACTTATATGAGGTTGATAAGGCCGAGTATGATCTTATTGCTTTTATAAAAAAATTTGGGCATTTTGATGAGAATGATGATCCAACTGAGACCTCACAGGATGAGCTTGACCTTACTTCTTCCGATGATGAGTCTATACCTTTCCATTTTGATATCTGCGAGACTCCACATTATGAACTTGACTTGAGTACTTCGATGGAGGTGCTCATCCCTTTTTAGTTTGACCTAGTTGAGACACCCAATGCCAAACTAGACAACACTACTTCCACCGACCAGTTCGTGCCTTTCTGCTTTGAGACCTCTGAGGATCTTCACCAGGTTGATCTTGATCAGTTGGTTTCTAAGGACCCCGTATCAACCTCCATCTTGTCTGATCCATTCCTTAGCAAACCTGTAAGAAGGTTTACTTTTTACCTTCTTTATCTACGTACATCCATCTTTGTTTCATATTCGCTTTCATTAACTTCCATCCATCGTTTCTCCCATCCACCCCATTCATGTGTGTGAGTTGCTTAGGACGTACTTTGTCCAAATTATGGGGGGGGTGGACGAGCCGAGTGTTCTTTCTTCATTTTGATTCATTATTCTTGTTGTTGCCAATACTTGGGGCTCTTCTACCCTAAGTATAGGGGGGGTGATGTGTACATTCTATTAGATTTTCTCTTCCATCTTCATCTCTCCTTTCTTATTTTCCTTTACATTTTTCTGTTTCATCCGAAAAGTTGTCGCCCCTTTTTGTCAGTTTTCTATTCTTATAAAGTACTTTGTCCTAAGTATAGGAGTGTGTGTACTCCGAGTTCTTTCATTCTTTGATCATCTCCACTGTCTCCTCTTCTTGTTTATACTTAGGGATCTTACCTTACGTATAGAGGGAGGCAATTTGAATATGATTTGTTCATTCCCACCATTGACCCTCCCTATTTTGTGTACAATCCATTATACTTAGGGTTATTTGAACCGAAGTATTGAGGGGACAATCGACTTCTCGTTCGATCATTCATTCCATATTCGTTTATTATTTAGACTTTTCTATACTTAGTACGAGCTATGTCTTCTCTTTTTATCTCTGATCTAAGAGGACATAGCTCAATCAAAGTATAGAGGGGTCGTATACACTGCGTATATACTTTAGCCATAACTTATACTTTTGTATTTTTAATAAATATGATTAACAAAAATGTTGTGTAAAATACTATATATATATTATAAAATTCATTAAAAGCACCTGATAAAAAGTTGATTATTCCTAAAATTCTTTTTGTATATACTTATTATGAAATCAGGTGCAAATATTTTTTGCAACATGTTTGAAAAATAGTTTGAAAATATTTTTGAAAAATCATTTGAAAACTATTTAGAAAATATTTTGTTAAATGTTTTCATCCTTTGTAAAAATATTTTATTTATAAAATTTATTTAATTTTTGCAAAATAAAAATGTCCGAAAAAGGATTTCTATATGGTTTGGAAAATGGTTGAAAAAATATTTTAAAAAATCTGTATATACTGTTTGAAAAATCTTTACAAAATGAGTTTCAAATATGTGTAAATATTTGTAAAAATTACTTTGGACTATAGTTTTCAAAATTATTTGTAAATTGATTTTTCAAATAAGTTTGACGAATGTATAGATCACAACAAAATTCTTTATTAAAATGTATTTACATAGCTATAAAAATGATCACTTATCTCTTCTAAATTCTTAAAAACCCAAAGCTTGTAAATATAAGATGCATCCCCTTGTAAATATTTGTACCTATTTTCTTAGCTAAAATATCTTGTTTTTAAAAATCCCAAAAACTTTTGCAAAATCTTTTTGAAAAAATGCATAAAAATTTGCAGAGTCTTTTCAAATATCCATAAAAAGTTCAAAACTTTGAAAATTGCATCACAAAATTGTTGTCTGCATTGCACATAGCATTTGCATAGCATTTGCATTTTTTTTCAATTGAGTTTGGTAATTGAACAAGTCTAAGTAAAATCTGAAGTTTGGTGCTTGGTTGAACTTAAATCTACCTAATCACAGTTGCCTTAAAGGATCTGGAATTGCGGTACTTCAGGTCTAGTTGACTTAATTCCTTGATAATTGTGATACTTAGTTCAATGGAGACTTGACTACCTATGTAGAGTATTTCAGAGCATACGCATGGCTCTTATCAATAATGACCTAACTTTGACACCTGCACCTTTCACTTGGCTCATCTCAATTGCAGTGGGGAGGGGATTGGATTTTCCATTATGAGACACATACAAGTAGAAACATTTGTCATCATCTCGGGAGGGAAGTGCACCCCAACTCATCAAATAGTAGAGATGTCTAAAGACAGGAGAATGTGGGTTGCAATAATGCTTCATAAGAGGGATAGTCTAATAGCTCAAGAGGAAAAACTCCTTATGTAGATGATGCTGTACATAGTATTTCAAAAAAAAGTAAAAAAGCAAAAATCCCTTCAAAAAAGTAGGCAGTCCTGATTGAAAATAAAATGCCACTGAAATGTATATATTTTTATAGTCATTATGAAAACTTGAGCTTCAAAGTCAAATCTTGTGAGCCTGCAGCTGGATGACTTGACAAAACTAGTCATGCATCCTAGGATAGGTAGCTACAATGGCTACCTTCCATTCTTCTCTTCACCCCCTCCTCTAGAGTTGATTTCCACTTGAACTTAGAAGGGAATACCCTGCTCCAAGAGGAAGGAATTGCTGGATTGGGGAAACATTGAGCTGTTATCATAAAGAAGTCAGACTATTTGTCATTTAAATTGAGAGGGGCCACTATCACATACATTGTACAAGTCAGATTTATAGTCATAAGGGTTTACATATGAGTTGAAGTATTATGGCATGGCTATTAGGGAGACTTGAGCAGTGTTTTGGGATTCTCGAAGGTTGTTGGATTTTAAATGCATATCCCAATAAGGTTATGCCCGCACTAAAATTCCAAAGATCCAACTTAAGCTTCAAGCTTTGATTTTGTGAAGACAAGTTCGACAATTAAACTTAATCCATTTTCTTTCCTTTCATTTCTTTGTTTTTCATTTTCGATACTTATGGCATAAGCGTTTGCTAGGGAATACCAAAGGCAAGTATAGGGGGGCGATGAATCTCCATTTCATCACCTTTATTCTATTATTTTGGCATTAAAAACCCTAGTAGATGCATGTAAATACCATTAATTTGAAAAAAATAACACTCATCCCTTGTTGTACAAATTATGTATAAAATATTGTTTTTAATGTCAAAAATATAGAATAAATAAAATAAACAAAGAAAATAAAATACATAAGTTACTTTATGACCCTAAACCTCGAGGCCAAAGCATTGTGATTATTAAGTCGATAAGGAATAAAGTAGGGGAGATAAGGGCCAATAATACAATAAAATCCTCATTTATCTATTCATTATTTATTCTTTTTGGGACTCATTTTATTTTCCACTTTTTATACATGAAATAGAAAACTTTGTACATGAAAGTTGTAGCTAATAATAGATTGAAAAATAAAAAATTATTTTCATACAAAAATAAAGTTATACTATGAATAATATTCTAAAATCTTAACTTCCGAGACCCATATCTCTCAAATAAAAATCAAAATTTGTTACCTTTAATTGTATATAACTTTTAATAAGCAATGTAATGAAGGTAGTTTCATATTTTTTGGAGTTAAGGTGTGAAAGTTAGGTCTTGGACCCTTAGTGTATAATATACCCGATTAAAATATTTATTTTATTTATTTTTTATTATTTTTTTAATTTTATATTTCTATAATTTAGTAAATATTATTTATAACATATACACATATTAAACTAATAAAACTTTCAATAAAATATTGAAATAAAAAATGTATATAAAATACATAAATGGAATACTTATTCTTTTACCTATATATTTAATACCTCTATTTATTTAAGTGTAAATAATTTATCAGAAAAATAAAATAAAAATATATTTATGTATATAAAAATAAGTTATAAGTATATAAATAATAAAACAAAATATGAAAATAAATAATACAGAAAAAAATTAAAATTCACAAAGGACCAACCAACACAGGTCTAAACCTTATCAGAACTGTGTCTAACTCTAAGTCATCGATTTTTGCAGTCCAAACTGGTCACTATTTTGGAGAGATTCCTCCATGACTTTTCTTCCTCGATCACTCCTTTTACACGCCCGCTCGTCTCCTTGATACTTGCATCATTGATTCGATCATTCTCCTCGATCGAAGTTCCTTGTCCAGCCATCTTGTACAAAATCACATCTGATCTTCCTCTCCCATTTTGAATTGCCTTTGATCGAGTTTAGCCCTTCCCTTCTAGAGCTCTGGAGAGTGGAGGGTGACATCTTCCTATCCAACCATTTTACTGCGGAGTTAGGATGGTTCAGGGCCAGGTCCACCATCTCCTGTGGCTCGCCACTGTCGAGGTTCTACATCTCCTAGTCCATGCCAGTAAGGTATTATCTTTTCTTGCTTTTTAGATTAGATTTAGTTTTAGGATTCTTTTCTCATCTTTATTTTAACCTTTATATGTTTTAGTAGTGTTAAACCACCCATCATAGTTTGCTAGTTCTGAGCTCTGGCGACCCCCACTCCATCGTGTATCGATAGTATCTGACCCACCTATCGTCGTCACCTTCTTCCCCAGTTATTTCTATACACCTAGACACCTCTCGTTCACTAGATCCCCATTGGATTCGTAGTACAATGATTCTTCCTCCTCCTTCTCTAGAGCGCCTCCGCTCGAACAACCAACAGACACCATTTCACCACCTGAAGTGTCGAGAAAATTTTCCCTCGACCCTTTAACCCCTTTTTTGCAGGTACATGACGCACAACGGAACCTATTTCGACCTTCGCTGGAGCCACCTAGAGCAGCCCTGCTACTCCGACCTCATAGGCATACTCTGGTGACTGATGAGCAGCCCGAGCGACTAAGGTTAAGTGATATCAAAGGTCATTGCGACCTCGATCACCCGAACCGGGCTCAATGGAAAAATCAAACCACCAAACGAGGAAATAACACAATCAAAATGTGGCAAGTGGTCTTGCTAGTTTATTTTACCTAGTATAGCTACCAGGGTCGATCACAAGGAGCACATAATGCAGAAGCTACGAAGTAGTCAGGTAATCAAAATGATGAAGAAATTTTTGGTGGTTTTAAAAGTTTTTTCAATTTTTTATGATTTTTATGAAAAGAAAAGAATAAGGGGAAAACTAAAAATCACCTTCAACCAATTATTTTAAGGATAAAAAATACTCAAAAATTCAAAACAAAAATATTTTTATGTTTTTAAGATATTCATGTGTTTCTGTAATTTTTTATGGGGTTTTTTTATTTTTAGTTAATTTTCTGAAAATCAAATAAAGTCAAAAACAAGGAGAAATATACAGCTGGGATCAAAAGGCAAGTTAAATTTAATTAAAATGCCTATAAAATCTGAGCAATAATTTTATGGAGACTATAGAATAAAATCAATCTATATAACCTAGCGATACATTTTTTGAATTTTATAAATTTTTTATGATTTTTCTAAGGTTTTTAATCTTTTTTTCATTTTTTTGAATTTTGTAAATGAGGATAAAACAAAAATGGATAGAAACTTAAACACAACAAGACACCTAATCAAGAATCATTTTAGAATTTTTCAAGACATTTTAATATTTTTAATTGGTTTTCTAAAGCGAATAGGGATTGTTTTTAATGTTTTTGAATTTTTAAAAATAACAAATTAACTCAGAATGGAACAAAAAATTCATCATTATTCCTACACAGTGGTAGGAGCCATGTGTAAAAATTTCACGATTTTTTGACTATGTTTTCTATTTATTAAATATAAAACAAAAGGCACAACACACAGAGACCAAACTACAAAGAAAACAAGTTTTGGGACCAACTAATAACACACACAAAAAGCTTAGGGCTCAATTTGTAAATTTCCAACTAATATCCGCACGTCACAAAAGAGCACGCACAAGGGTATATTTGCAAATAATGAAACTTCAATTCATAAAAGAGAATAAGTCCAGGCTAGATAATGCAAATCCCCCAGAATAACACGTTACGAAGCACGTGTGTCCACAAAGGTAGGACTAATGTGCAAATATGGAAAACTATAGGTGCTAAAATGCAAAAAGGTCTTCTATATATTTTATTTTATAGATTAAAAGGTAAACTAAACTAAAGGCAGGGTAGAATGAGCAAATTACCCATGCAAACACGTGAGCTGCGCATGGTAGGGATGCGTGGCAGTCGCTGGTTGGGCGTGGACGTATGGCCTGAAGGATATGGTTAGATCCTCAAGCGCATCACAGAAGCGTGATCGTCATGTCGAATACGACGAAGAACAACTAGTCGTACTAGTTGTTCTATGCAGCGGAAATTAAAATTTTTTTATGCGACGAAACCACATGATCCAAGAACACTTCTCGGATCGTTTCGTCTAAACCAAAAACAAGTATCAGGTTTACCTCTTGAAGCGTGGTTGCAATCGAGTCTCTAAACGAAGAGACCTCCTGTCTCAAGTCCGATCCGACGGAGGAGACGCTTGCGAGCGCGGTGATGAACCGCATGCTTCTCGCAATCCATGTTGATGATCCAAGCGACGGATCTCCTGATCTCGACACACGAGATCCGACGTCTTCTTCACGAGTAAGGCACGCTGAAGTAGATGGAGTTCCACGAGCAAACCATCGGGCAGCATAACGACGACACTGCGGCGACGGAGAACCTCTCCATAGCATCCATTGTGGACGGCCATAAGAGGGAGAGAAAGAGAAAAGAAAGAGAGAGAGACTCGTTGTCTCACTTATGTGCAAAGAAGAGCAATGGGGGTGCCTCTCCTTTTATAGGGTTTTGGGATCCATGGATCTCAATCCATGTGACAACACAAATCCAATGGTCCACATTA